>ML278350.1:1319-64597 GCA_005239495.1 Nicotiana undulata
AAAAAAAAATTAAAAACCCCTTAAATTTTTCCCAATTTTCTTTTTTTTTCACACCCCCCCCCCCCCCCCCCCCCCTCAAATAACCCCTTTTACAGTTCTGATTCTTTTCCTTTTCCAAAGGATTTCAAACTCAATCTTTTCGTTTTTTACTAATCACCCAAAATCTCTCTTTCTGTTTTATCCTTCTTCTTATAACTCGTTCAACCCTATCCTTCTTTGTATTATTGATTTATAAGATTTTTTTTAATTATAGAAATCTTCCCAAATTGCTATCTCTTCGCTAAATCTTACGGATTTAAACTTCGATTTATAGTTGCTCTCTTCAATGATAGGCAAAAATATGAATTGTATGATAATTGTATCAGATTTATTTCCGAATTGTATCACGATTGTATAAAAATTATATGTGACTTGTAGATGATATATCAATAACCAAAACAATACTTGTTACAATACTAATACATTATAATACAGTGTTATATTATAAGTTAGAAACAAGAAGTTTGGAAAACAAATCATTATTATAAAATCCTTGAGTAAACACAGATAATTGGTTTAAGGACAAGATGGGGGTCCTAAATTTTTTAGCCTAAGGATCACCCTGTGCAACATAAATAATACTTCGTAACTCTCTCGAGGTGGGGTGTTACTTGTATTATTCAGCGGGTACAAAATACATCTCCTGCTAACTGATTACTATCTTTATGTTTTTACCTAAAGCGCACTAGTTGATTCTAAACCGTTTCCTATGCGTGCACTACCTGTCCCATACCTATGTCCCGGGAGGCGTTTGGACATCTATTATGGATGGTTTCTATAATTAGCTCAGGCTGCTCAGAAAAGATAAAACTAGGCGACATACACAACAAGTTGGACTTCATTCAAAGGCAATTAAGGGATCAAGTTAGCCTCCACACTTAGACAACAAATGCACGCGAATAAATTTTCACATTAAGCGTTAGACAGTTTCCGGATTGAGACAAATTAAAGCCATTAAGCCCTATAGACATGATTTCTATGTGACCTTGGGATTTCAAATATGCAGGTAGTTTCAGATGCAAAATTCCATTTTATAGACATGGTTTCCAACAACTATATAGTTAAGGGGATTTGAAATTACAGATTATAAGTGGTTAAGTATATAGACATGATCTCTAGGTCATTTACGTAGTAGTTGGTAGTGATGACCATTGGAAATACTCAGAATTACCCAGTTTTAACCTATATGCATGCTTTCTAGTAGTGGCATAGTTAAGCAACGAAACAGTGTTTGAAAAGTTCAATATTGGCATATTAAGGCGAGTAGTATTACCCTATAGGCAGGATTCCTAACGATTAGAGATTGAAACTGATTTTTTTATACTTAACTCCTATAGGCATGTCTCCTAAGTGAGAAAATAACAGCAACGAATTAACCAATCAAAGTCCTATAGGCATGATTTCTAGATGAATATTGGTATCTAATGATGCAATTATGCGAATTGGGAAATTTGTCATTTTATTTCCTATAGGCATGATATCTAACAAAATATATAGGAGCAGAATATGTTAGACGAATTAAGCACTCATGTCATATAGGTAGATTACATAACGACACATATGAGCAGAATACATTTGAGAAAATTAAACCTTTAGGTAGGATATCTAACAACACCTAATAATAGAACACGTTTGAGAAAATTAATTACACCTATAGGCAGAATTTCTACCCGTTTCATGTAGACATTAGGATAGACCCATTTTTCAAATTTTACTAACACCTCAATTGTTATTACAACATTATTACAGGCCCAATGAATGAAATAAATTATAGGGTTATAAAATAATTATAATGAGCCTAAAGCAGGCCCACAGTATACCCAGCCCAGCCAGACCTTTAATTTCATATCCAACAGGCTTCAACATAGCCTAGAAGTCATAGCCAATCAAACCTAGAAACAATCTTCATCTACACAAAATAGCCAAAACCCAGTAGCCAGAGTGACCAACAAACATTTACACATACCAATTGGTTTATTCAGTGGGTGAAAAGGGCAGAATGGAACAATTAGGATAAAGTGACAAGGAACCTTAGACCCTAGTGTGTCAGAGTTCATAAGGGCCTCAAAATGGACTCCGAGCAGTGCTCACACTAGGAGGTTGATAGCTAAGATTTAGGGGGAGGCCTTGGCATTCAGCCGGCCCAAAATTAGACTCATAACAAGAAACAATCAATAAAAATAGTAATAAAATAATAGGTTTGGAAAAATATTTGCAAACACTATAAGATAATCACATAACGAATTCCAGAAGCAAATTAACACATTGGGTATGGTGACATATGATAAGAGACAAAGAGATTGGGATTGCAAAGTTAAAAGGCAAGGGCACTAGACTAGTAAACCAAGTAATGCAACTAGTTTAGAACTTAAAGAATTAGATTATGCCAAACTCAGGATTAAACAGTATAATACAAACAGGATTAGGTATCATAGGGGGGCATCAGTCAAAAAGGAAACCCATGGCAAGAACAGATTGTTAGAGGTACATATTGGACATGTCAAGAGCACATAGAGTAGCAACCATAGTCATATGAGCATACCATGCTTAGAGTAAAGGTCTTAAACGAGTTAGGACATTCTAATACCATCAATTAATCACTAGAAGTTCATAACTAGGCATAGAACATGGATTAAACCATATAATTAAGGCAGAACATCTGACTTATCAATAACACTAACTAAACATGCTTTATTCTGTCAAAATTAACTAAGTTAAGTGCAAAGATATTATTAGGCTAGCAATTATAGGCAAAATCACACATAAAGAGAGCCAGGGAATACATTGAGTCATGAAGTTTAAGAGAATATGCTAACATAATAGAATAAACATTGTGAGGGTTTAGAAACTAACCAGTGATTTGTTCAATAAACAAGAAAAGAACATCAGTAAGGACCAAGAGTCTCGAATGTGTCAAGTTCCCAAGGGTTTAAAGAACCCAGAGTAGTGCTCAAAACTAAGAGATGGTCAGAAAAGTAGAAATCTGGTGGCCTTGGCTTCCAGCCGGCCAAGAGACAAAGAGAATCGAATAGTAAACAAATACAGAGTAGAAAACTCAGTTTTTAGTGAGAGTCTTTTGTGATTTTTCGTCTCTCCAAAAAGGGGAAAGGGAATGGGTTTATATAAAGGTAAAAATTAGCACATAAGTAAGGAAATACAAACAACCAGACCATAAAAGGAAATAAGAACACATAAATGAATTAAAAAATAAATTAATATAATAAGCCGGTAAACCCTAGTTTATTAGAAAAAATAAATATCAACGGAATATATACGAAAACAGTACCATAGGACGAATATAGACACAAATAATACTCAAAATCAGAGAATCAAACTAATTTTGGTTTAAATTGAAGAGATCTGTAAACCCTAGTTTTAGGGTAAGTAAGAATCAACAAATAATACACAAATGTTCGTACTCACAATAGAACAAAGGATGAATATAGACAGAATAGCAGAAAGATCAAGGATTTGAACCGTTTTTGGTTCGATCTTTTGGAGATCTGCTTGCCATGTTTTGGCAAGAAGTATAGAAGAGTAACCAATACCCGGAGAAGGTCATATATGGAAAGTAGTAGCCATAGAATCCCATATTAGACGGGATTATGAGAGGATTTAGGGGGTGGCGGCTAGGGTTCTTAGGAGGGAGAAGGGAGGTGAGGGACATTAAGGCGACATACGGGGGAGGATGGGATTAGGGTTAGTTTAAAGGGGAAGGTTTGATATGGGTCGTTGATCTCAAAGATCAACGGCCATGATTAAAGGGTAGCTGGGTCAGGTTATTAGAAACGGATCGCGATCGGGTTAGGGGTTGGGTTAATTTGGTTTGGGCTAGGGGTTGTTTGGGCCAGTGTATTAGGCTTGGGGCCTTTGTTTGGTCCGAAAATAAGTTCAAGAGTGGACTAGTTTTTAAATACCCAATATCTTAGTAAAATATAATTTATAAAAGTAATTAATAAATAACAATAATATTACTTGTGCACTAAAATGATTAAAAATAATAATTTAACATTATAAAAATATAAAAAGTTATTTTGTGCATAAATAATATAATTATACATGAATATGGGCTATATTGCAAATATATTCAATTAGCCTAAAAGTGCAAATGTAATTATAAAAAATGCAGTAAAATATTTGAAAACTTACATGTTGGTGTAAATGATAAGTTTGGATCATAAAAGTAATTTGAAAGATAACTATTGGATATTTATACAATAAAATGCAGAAAGAAATTGATTTAAAGCCCTTTAAAAAATATGGAAAATTATGAAAAATGCTTGTATAGGTGTTCAAACTAAATGATGATAGCAAATATACTATTTTGAAGGTATATATATATATATTAAAAAATATGAGGGAAACATTGGGTATCAACAGCTACCCTGTTTACCCGGGTATGATGAATGAGTTGTCAGGTAAAGAAATGATGACCGATTTTGACCGAATGGGGTGATTTGAAAAAATGGAGGCCGAACTCCGGTTCTGAGTTGCCTACATATCCCTGATTTTATGGGAATCAGGTCGTGTGTAGTTCTGGATCCAGCGGTGAACTAAGTCGATGGAGTTATTGTAGGAATGTACAGGTTCTTCTAGATAGGACGATATTGGAATTGTGAATGGATGTACCTTGGAACGGTTATCAAGTGGAAATGGGTAATGGATGGTAGTTGACTGTATTTGTGGTAGTTACAAGGTTTGAATATTGAACGAAAACTGGAGCGAAGATCGCTCTCGTTGGGAGAACGATTACCTCCTGGATTACCTGCAAAACTTAAACACACCGCATGCAGGTGTCTATTGCGATAATTTAAACATGATTAAAATCCCTTTGGACCATGAAAGCTGTATTTGGACGATGAGGATGATGCCCTTAGACCATGATGTCCTGGGCCATGAATTGCGTGATAAGGGATTCGCATGCCATGAAATAATGTTCTCGGGCCATGAAAATGGTGCCTCTAAACTATGACGCCTTTGAATATTGATGTGCAATATTGAGAGATCCTCAGGCCATGGCATGATATCTTCCGGCTCTGAGGATGATGCCTTCAGACTATGACGCCTTTGGGCAGAATGGCGATGTCTCAGCCCATGAGATGCAAAAACATGATGTAAGATCGGGGGCAGAGCAGGGCTTAGTCTCATGAAAGATGGGAGACAATGCTTAGTCTCAAGCAGAGAGGAGGCATGGCTTAACCTCAAGCAAAATGGGAGACAATGCTTAGTCTCATGCAAGATGGGGGACAATTCTTAGTCTCATGCAAGGAGGAGGCAGGGCTTAGCCTCATGCAGGGAGGAAGCAGGGCTTAGCCTCATGCAAAATGGGAGACAATGCTTAGTCTCATGCAAGATGGGAGACAATGCTTAGTCTCATGCAAGGAGGTCATGCAAGGAAGAGGCAGGGCTTAACCTCATGCAAGATGGGAGTCAATGCTTAGTCTCATGCAAGGAGGAGGCATGGCTTAGCGTCATGCAAAATGGGAGACAATGCTTAGTCTCATGCAAGATAGGAGACAACACTTAGTCTCATACTTAGGGGAGGCAGGGCTTAGCCTCATGCAATTAGGGAGGCAATGCTTAGCCTCATGCGAAGAAAAGATAATAAGTGATAGCAGAGTATTTCTTAGCTGGAGATATGTTTGCGTTTTGTAGCTTTGTCGTTAGGAAGATAGTGATTTTGATGTGTTTACGTATTTGCGAATAATCCTTGTTCCTGCATCCAGAGAAAAATTGTGAGTTTTACGGGGAAGGTTGGTTCGTGCCTTCGCCTGCTTGCTTTGATTTGATTTTCTCTGTATCGAAATACTGCTCGAGTTACCGTGGGTAGCATCTGTCTGTTTCATAAAAAACGTTTTCGAGAAAATATGCATGCATTTGTTGAATGTAGTTATAAACATTAGTATACAATAAATAAATTAGATGAACCAATGACTATGATACTTTCAGAGACATTGCAACTTCCTTGTATTAGAATTTTGAGGGTCCACCCAAGTTTAATATGCGATTCTTTGACCGTTATGCGTATGATGAAGTTGACTGGACTTGCTCCTCAAAATTCTGCCCCAGTTTGTGATTGTGGGGAAAATGAAAATTTTATTGAATTGTAACCAAACCCACAGGGCCGCCTACATATCCCCTCTTAAACGGGAATTAGGTAAAGCGTTTTTGAATTACATCAGATGAAGAAGTGCAAACAATCTAAACATAGTATCTCTTGACCGCATCTGAGTTGATAGGCTTTGGCCAAATTTCTCCATCAATTTCTGCGAGTATGAGCGCTCCTCCTGTTAGTCCTCTATGAACCATGTAGGGCCCTTGCCAATTTGGTGAAAATTTCCCTTTGGCCTCATCTTGATGGGGGATGATCCGCTTCAACACCAGCTACCCCGGTGTGAACTATCTAGGTTTGACCTTTTTTGTTTAAAGCTCTGGACATTCCGTTCTGATAAAGTTGACCATGGCACACTGCATTCATTCTTTTCCCATCAATGAGAGTTAATTGCTCGTAGCGACTTCTTATCCATTCTGCATCACTAAGTTCATCTTCTTATATAATTCTTAGGGAAGGAATTTCGACCTCCGTAGGAATGACAACTTAATTACTGTATACCAGCAAATAAGGTGTTGCCCCAGTTGATGTGTGGACTGTGGTACGATACCCCAATAAGGCAAATGGTAATTTCTCGTGCCACTGCTTGTGATTTTCTACCATCTTTCTCAATATTTTCTTGATATTCTTGTTAGCGGCCTCTATGGCTCCGTTCATTTGAGGTCGGCATGCTGTGGAATTATTATGCTTGATTTTGAAGGTTTCACACATAGCTTTCATTAGGGCATTATTGAGGTTGGTAGAATTATCGGTGATGATGGATTCAAGTACCTCGAATCGGCAAACAATACTATCTCTAACAAAATTTGCGAGGGCTTTCTTGGTTACAACTTTGTAATATGCAACTTCAACTCATTTTGTGAAGTAGTCTATAGCCACTAAAATGAACCTATGCTCATTTGAAGTGGCGGGCTCGTTCGGACCGATGACATCCATTCCCACATCGGCAAAAGGCCAAGGTGCACTTGTTCCATTGAGTTCATTTGCCGGCACCCCTATCATATCTACATGTATTTGGCACTGATGACACTTCTGGACATACCTGATGCAATCTGTTTCCATAGTCATCCAAAAATATCCTGCTCTCACTATCTTCTTGGCTAAAACAAAACCGTTCTATGTGGTCCTCAAGTTCCGTCATGTATCTCTTCGAGCAATTTGGAAGCTTCCTTGGCGTCGACGCACCGTAATAATCCTAGGTCTTGAGTCCTTCTGTACAAAATTCCTCCACTTTGGAAGAAATGGTTGGATAATCTTCGGAGTGTGCGTTTCTGAGTAATATTTGCGCGCTCCGGGTACTTTCCTTTTGCCAAGTATTCCTTGATATCAATGGAACCACGGATTACCATCTGTTTCTTCTTCAACATGAGCACAATACGCTGGCTGATTATGAATCCTCACTGGAATAGGGTCGATGAAATTCTTGTCTGGGTATTGTCTCATGGAGGATAGAGTGGTCAATGCATCTGTGAACTTATTCTGGATTCTCGGGACATGTTTGAACTCTATCTTTGTGAATCTCCTCATCAACTCTTGCACATGATATAGATAGGGTAATATTTTGGTATTCTTTGTAGCCCACTCTCCTAGGACTTGATGATCCAGGAGATCTGAATCACCAATTGCAGCAATTCCTGGATATTCATGACGATGGCCAAATTGAGACCCAAGATGCAAGCCTCATATTCTGCCATATTGTTGGTGCACGGAAATCTGAGTTTTGCGGATACTTGATAATGTTGACCTGTTTCTGACACCAAAACGGCTCCAATACCAACTCCTTTGAAATTTGCAACCATCGAAAAACATTCTCCAACCGGCGTAGGTTTCGACGATATCTTCCCCTATAAATGATACTTCTTCATCAGGAAAAATATGTTTTAGTGGTTCGTATTCTCCTCCTACAGGATTTTTTGCAAGTTGATCTGCTAATGTCTGTCCCTTAACAACCATTTTGCCAGATTCCCTGTAGGCATGGCTTATGGAAGATCTACTTCAGATGATCCATCCTTGATATGAGATATGTAGTATAGGCATAAAAGTAGTGTCTTAATGTTTGAGCTATCCATGTTAGAGTGCAACAGGTGCATTCCAGGAAAGAGTACCGTGCTTCGTAGGGTGTGAACTTCTTACTCAAACAGTATATGGCCTGCTTTTTCCTCCCCGTCTCATCGTGTTATCCCAAGACACAACCGAAAGCTCCATCTAGTACTGACAAATAGAGTAGCAGTGGTCTACTAGGTTCCGGCGGGACTAGGACTGGTGGTGTGGACAAATACTCCTTGATTTTGTCAAAAGCTTTATGACATTTTTGGGTCCAACTTGTTGCGGGATCTTTCTTTAACATTTTGAAAACCGACTCACATATCATGGTCGATTGTGCTATGAAGCGACTGATGTAATTGAGACTCCCCAAGAAGCTCATCACATCTTTTTTGTTCTTTGGAGGTGAAAAATCATGGATAGCCTTGACCTTTGACGGGTCTAGTTCAATCCCTCGGCGGCTGACGATGAGTCCTAACAACTTTCTGGTGGGGACCCCGAAGGCACACTTTGCGGGATTCAATTTCAAATTATACCTTCGAAGCCGATCAAAGAACTTTCTCAAGTCTGCTATGTGATTTGAACCCTTTTTGGATTAGACGATGACGTCATCCACATATACTTCTATCTCCTTGTGGATCATGTCATGGAAAATGGTTGCCATGGCTCTCATATAAGTGGCCCCAGCATTCTTCAGACCAAACAACATCACTTTATAGCAGTTCACCCCCCATGGTGTAATAAAAGATGTCTTTTCGGCATCTTCTTCATCTATCCAGATCTGATGATATCCCGTGAAACAATCCACGAAGGACTGAAGTTCATGCTTGGCACAACTATCGATCAGTATGTGTATGTTGGGTAACGGGAAATTATCTTTGGGACTTGCTCTGTTTAAATCCCGATAATCGACACATACTCTCACTTTCCCATCCTTCTTCGGAACTGGCACGATGTTAGCCAACTATGTTGGATATTCAACTACTTTGAGAACCTTAGCTTTGATCTGCTTAGTGACTTCTTCTTTTATTTTCAAACTCATATCTGGCTTGAAGTTTTTGAGCTTCTGCTTTACCGGCGGACACATTGGATTGGTAGGTATTTTTTGAGCCACTATAGATGTTCTCAAACCACTCATATCATCATAACACCATGCGAAAATATCTTCATACTCTTTCGGCCTGATAGAAGGATTGGCTCAAATATGGTACCGGTTACTCAAGATAGTAATAAGGACCACGCCATGGTGGCGACCAATTCTAATACTCGTGCCATGTGTACTGATACCCAAGTCCAAAGGTTGTATCGTGACGCTTTAAATGTATTGGTTTGGTGATCCCTTGGAGATTCTTGCCAAGACCTTTGCCGGGTTCATACCCTTTCCATGACAATATTCTTTCTATCTTACTGCTCCACCATTTGTCTTTCTCAATTGTGTTGACGCGCTCAATGCGAAGGTAAGGCTCTCCACCCAACTTCCTTCTATTCTCTACAGCCGGAACAATGTGATTGGTGTAAATGGGGTTACTCCTGTCTCCATGAATGATCACTTCTTGATGGTTCCATTCAAACTTCACAGCCGGATGCATAGTAGAGGCCACAGCCCCAGCAACGTGTATCCATGGTCGTCCCAATAGCAGATTGTATGAGGCGAATATGTCGAGCACTTGGAATTCAACATCAAACCAAGTTGGGCCCATTTGCAAACAGAGGTTGGTTTCTCCGATCGTGGCCCTTTGAGACCCATCGAATGCTTTAACATTCATAGTTCCTGCTCATATTTCATGCAAACCTTTACCTAATCTCTTCAAAGTAGTCAATGGACATATGTTAAGACTTGAACCATCATCTATCAAGACCCTGTCAATGAATTTGGCTTCGCACTGCACTGTGATATGCAGCGCCCTGTTGTGACTCAACCTTTCTGGTGGCAATTCATATTCATGGAAAGTGATATTATGGCTTTCTAATACTTGTCCTACCATGTTGGCCATCTCTCCATTGGTAATGTTGTTGGGTACATCAACCTCGTTAAACACTTTCATCAATGCATTCCTAGGTGCTTTAAAATTCTGCAGTAGTGCTAGAATGGATATCTGAGCAAGGGTTTTGTTTAGATGATCAACCACAGAATATTCTCTTGCTTGCACTTTTCTTGAAAGATCATCCGGACCGGTTTCAATGATAGGTTTTTTGGAAGCGACTTCTTTACTTATTCCCTCCAAATGCTCGGGCGTGTAAACTCTACCAGTTTTGGTCATACCTTGGGCTATACCGGTTTCCTCCATTTTCCCCTTTCCTTTCCTTCTCGCTTCTGCAGCGTAATCCCAGGGTATAACATTGGAATTAAAGGACGTTGTAGGTGCTACCATCACGGTGAATGGTTTGGTTACTTCTACTTCGAATGGAGCTGGCGCGACTGAAGGCGTTGTTACTTCAACTTCGAGCGGAGTTGGTGCGGCTACCTCAACCTTAATCGGTGACTGTATCTATACCACAATAGGTGTGAGAGTTACGGTAGGTATTTTAGGATCATCCCCTTCCCTAATGAGTCCGATTGACCTTTACGGATCCCATTCTTCATCGGTTTCTATAACATTTACCCCCTCGCCCCTGTGATCCGGGAGGGGATTGTTGCGGACATTAGGTGCAGCCTTCTTTGCCTATATAACCTTGGTGTCAATCAGTGTCTGGATCTTGTCCTTCAGAGTGAGACATTCATCAATAGTGTGACCCTTCATGCCCGAATGGTAGGCACATGTCTTGTTTGGATTGACCCACTAAGAGGAATTTTCCATGGCAACAGCGGGAATGAGAGTGACATAACCAACAACTTTTAATCTCTCATACAATTGGTCGATGAGTTTGACAATAGGAGTGTATTGTCTGGGCGGTCTACGATCGAAATTTGGCCTGGGGTTTTTGTAATTTTGGTAGGCTGGTGGTGAGTGGTAATATGCTAGCTGACCGTTGTAAGTATGGTAGGTGGTAGAGGGTTGTTGATATTTGGGAGGTGAAGGCTGATATGTGGGTGGAGGGGTTTAGTATGTGAGAGGAGACTTCGGACCTTGGGCTACCATCACATACCATACTTCCTTCTTTTTAGATATACCCCCCGACTGCAAGGCTTTGTTCGTAGCCCGGAGTGCCTCGAAATTTGTTACCATCCTGCTTTTAATTCCCCCTTCTATTCTTTCTCCAGATTTGATGATGTCGGAAAATTTATGGTTTTCAATAACCATCAACCTCTCGTAATATTGCGGATCCTGGACCCGGAGAAAGAACTTGTTCGTTTCTCTTCTTCCAGTGCTGGCCTTACTTTTGCAGCTTCTGGTCCCTACCGAGTAGCATACTCACGAAAATTTTCTATTGGCTTCTTTTTATGATTCTGGATATAGAAGACGTCTCGTGCATTCTCTGTATTGAATCTGAACCGATCCATAAAATCTGGCGTCATGCTTACCCAATTAAACCATTTCTTTGGATTTTGGCTGATGTACCAGGATAGAGCATCTCCAGTGAGGATCCTCACGAACAACTTCATGCGGATTCTTTCATCTTTACCGACCCCCACGAGCTTGCCGCAATACGCCCTCAGATGTACCTTTAGATCACCTATCCCGTCGAACATTTTAAACTTAGGAGGTTTGTAACCCTCTGGAAGTTCTACGACCAGCTGAATACACAAATCCTCATAGTTTAAGACTTCCATGCCTTTACCACCTTCAACTCCTTGGACTCGACTAGTAAGCTTCTTAAGTTCTTCCGTTATGTTCTTGATGAGGGTCCTTCTCGGCGGATTCGGTGTGTACAGGGTTTGTTGTGAAATGTGGGGTAAGTGTTCCACGTATATGGGGTTACTTTAGTGGATTCCAGGGATTTGGGCGTAGTGGTTATCATTGGTTGAGTTTTGGGGGTCAAGAGTAGGTTGTGGTGCATTTTTAGGAGTGTGGTAGGTGGTGGTTTGTGGGTACTGGGTTGGATGATGGTGATGCTTTGGAGGAGTTGGTACTGGTGGAGGATTAGGTTTCTGGGGAGGCGTGGCGATTGATGAGGTGCGGGAGGATTTTGTGGGTGCTGGTTTTGTGTGTTTTGAGGAGGTGTTGGGTTTTGGGCATTTTGTTGGTTGATGTCGAGCACATGCAGGGTAAGGCAAAGGTTTGCCAAGTTACGGATCTGCTCAAGTTCCCCTTGTAACTCTAGTATCTTTTGTTCTAACCGTAAAACCAAGTCATTCTGTGCCTGAGTACTCTGACCATCCAAAGTTTCGACATTCTCGGCGTGCGTAACGTTGTCTTTCCTGATACCACTCATATCGTCCATCTTAGCTTTTCTTTTGTTCTTAGGATCACTTGGAGGAGGAGGAGGAGTATTACCTCTAGATTTGTATGATATGCCTATGATGCCAGTATGCACGAACCAACCTTAGGGGACGGGAATAAACAAAGAAAAGAACGTAAGGTAAACAAGTCAGTAAGGAGTATTAAAAGGATATTTGCGGTATATAAACACGTATTGCGGAATTATAAATTCACATCCTAATTTGGGGACCTTATTGTTCCCGAGGTAGGTCTAGCAACATATAGATTTGGAGAAAACTCAATGCCGATAACTGCGTCATTTCATTAATATGGTAAATAGACCAAATCTCTTCTAAAACGACAATAATTATAAAGAGTCACTAGTGGCATTTGCCTTAATACAATCGAATTCTAATACGAATCTAGAAAAATAAGTAAAACATCATTCCTAATCTACTTGATCCCAGAGGGACCTTCTCCAAGATTGACCTTCTTAGCCCCGTCAATCAGATTCCCTAGGTCGCGCATGTCCAAGAGTAGATATGCCCTAGCTAGATGTACTCCTTCATTTCCCTCTGCGCTCTGAAAATCCAAAATCCTTTTCCTCAAGCTCCATCAACCCCTGCTCCAAATACTCCAACCTCTCGGTCGACTTAGTAGCGATTCCCCTCCATTCGTTGATTGCTTCGACGTCCACTCTATGTTGTTCCAAATGTCAGGCCTCAAATTCAAAAACCCTTTTGCGTAATCTCATGTATTTGACTTGTGCTTCATCAACGTCGTCTATGACCTTATTCCTCAAATCAACCCCTGTCTTGACCTCTCCCTCTATGTCGTCGACCAACCATGATGGGTAGAAGTACACATGGCCGGCATGATACCGATCTGGCTCGATAATATCTTTCTCCACAATAATCTTTTGATTCCACATGTGTTGTGCCTCGAACTTGAATGGAATGGCATTCCCTTGGAAGTCTGCTTTGTAATGAACCATTTTGGAAACTCGTGGTATAACCTGCTTTCTCCCAGCTTGCATTAGGACTCTGATAGGAGCATAAGGATAGATTCCCCTCAATCCAATTAACACTAGATAAGGAATATCTCTCGACCTGATGATGAATTCACTGCTAGAGAACCACTCGAACATCCAATGTACCTTGTCATCAGTCAATTTCTAAAGAAATGTACCCAGCTCACAGCGTTTCCCGGTTGTGCAAACCTGTCTAGGATAAAAGTCATTCTCTTCTGATGGTGATAAGCTATGTGGTCATTCCATGGTCGTCGGGGAAACTATTGATTGTATTCTCCTCTCTGAAAGTGTTCCAACAACCATATTGCAGCAGCAAATTGCAACCCTCGAAATGCCTATACCTTTTTTGGCAACGGTCTAAGGCTCGATACATCTCATCCACAATCATAGGGACAATAATAAAGGTTTGCCCCTCAATTCCTTCCATTAGGGTCATAGTGACCATAGCTAGGAGAGTCTGGATCCTTTCTCCTTGTATTGGAAAGCCAGCATCCCCAAAAAACAGACAATGAATACACAAAAAACCGGCAACGAGTCCAACCCAAAGATGTGATGGCAAACTCATCATGGTAAAGGTGATATGACTTGCTGTGCCCATAACGCTCGTAAAGGAAATCGAATTGTATGTAAGATTTCTTCAGACAGACTAACCCATTCATTTTTAGGAAACCTCGAGAAGTGTTGTTTTTCGGTACCAACAAACCAGGGCTATCCCATGGGAGCCCAGCGAAGCCTCCTATTTTCTCTAGAAGGGGAGTCATTTCTATATCACCAAAATGGAAGACGACTCTCTTCTCATCCTGGAACATGGTGGCGGCCTCAATTAACACATTGTTCGGCTGGATATCTAACAAGGAAGGTAAATTCCCGAGGACTCTCACATGATTTTTGTCACTTGGTGAGAGGTTTTCCCACTAATCCAGCAACAAAAGGTGGGATATTTTGAACCATGCCGAACCTGGGGACTTCATGCCTCATTTCTTCAAATTAAATAAAGTTAGTCCTTTATCCCTCCGAATTTGACTATTTGCGCATTAATGATCAGCATATCGGAACATTTTCTCAAAATAATGCACATATCATGATTGTAACCATTGGGATTATGGAAATCCCGACGGGCTTTGGACAAGGCTTGCCTTAGAGGGTTATTACGCGGACAACATTCTAACCCATACTAGGTTTGGACATGATGCATGCACAATTAATATTAGAGTAGGGGTTTCTAGAAGAGTCTAGACCGGTACCCTCAAGTGGACAACTTGAGAGGGAAAGGCACGGAGCAGTCGATTGCACCGCTGGTCGACTAGTTTTACCGCAAATAAGCCTTTCCAAATTTAATAGGTGATTTAAGAAGAGCGCGAACACTCATCAAGATCTGCTATGGTATTAATTACGCAAGAGTGGAATATAATGTGGAGCATGCTTTATGCAAAGATAAAACAACATGTTGTCAAGTATTTTGCATGATGAAGACAGTAAATGCAGTATTAAATGAAACGTAAAGACATAAAAGAAGAAAAACAAGGAAGAAGTTATTTTGCGTAATGTAGAAATTGTAATAAAGTAAGCAAAGGGATTAGGGGTAGGGAGGAATATGATGTAGCAATTTTTAAGAAATGACTTGGAGCAAGCAAACATGACTAGTAAATAGAGGAAAATAAATATTGTAACCAAGTTAAGAAGAGATTTGCATATTAATATGAATTCAAATACAGGGAAAATAGGGTAAAGGGTGTGAATGTAACAATAAAAAACAAGGAAGCACGTTTATTAAAGAAGATTAATTCATATAGACCAAGTTTTCTATGGTAAGAGCCTAAAATATCCCCAGTAGAGTCGCCATGCTGTCGGGCGCCTCTTTCTCGCGAAATTGGGTTTCCACACGTGACAACTCTTTTAAGGAAGGTGTTAAAAGAGAAAGTTTCCACCTAACGGGTTTGAGATGCGTTACGGCACTTATTTGCAAATAACTCTGGTTTAACCAATTTGCGTCACCAAAGATCAGGTAAGGGCTCAAATTACCTCGAGGAGAAGGTGTTAGGCATTCCTCGAGGTCCATAACTATGGGTCCTTGCCCAACTCGAATTATATGAATTAGTCAAAAAGTCAAAAACAAAAAGTTAGGAAAAAATCATTATTAGAAAATCCTTGAGTAAACACAGATAATTGGTTAAGGACAAGATAGGAGGGTCCTAAATTATTTAGCCTAAAGGATCACCCCGCGCAACATAAATAATAATTCGTAAGTCCCTCGAGATGGGGTGTTACTCGTATTGTTCAGCGGGCACATACTATCATCTCCTGCTACCCAATTACTATCTTTAAGTTTTTACCTAAAGCACAATCGTGCCATATGCGTGCACTTCTCGTCCCATACCTATGGCCCAAGAGGCATTTGGACCTCTATTTTGGATGGTTTCTAGACTTAGCTTAGGCTGCTCAGAAATGATAAAACTAGGAAACATACAAAACAAGTTGGACTTCATATAAAGGCAATTAAGGGCTCAAGTTAGCCTCCACACTTAGAAAAAAAATGCACGCGAATAAATTTTCACATTAAGCGTTAGACAGTTTCAAGATTGAGACAAACTAAATCCATTAATCCCTATAGACATGGTTTCTATGTGAACTTGGGATTTCAAATATGCATGCAGTTGCAGACGCAAAATGCCATTTTATAGACATGATTTCCAACAACTATACTGTTAAGGGGGATTTGTAATTACAGATTATAAGTGGTTAAGCCTATAGACATGATCTCTAGGTCATTTACGCAGTAGTTGGTAGTGATGACCATTGGAAATACTCATAATTACCCAGTTTGATCCTATAGGCATGCTTTCCAATAGTGGCATAGTTAAGCAACGAAACAATGTTTGGAAGTTTCAATATTGACACATTAAGGAGAGTTGTATTACCCTATAGGCAGGATTCCTAACGATTAGTGATTGAAAATGATTTTTTATACTTAACTACTATAGGCATGTCTTCTATGTGAGAAATTATAATAACAACAGTGAATTAACCAATCAAAATCCTAAAGGCATGATTTCTGGATGACTACTGGTATCTAATGAATATGCTGCAATTATGCAAATTGGGAGATTTGTAATTTTATTTTCTATAGGCATGATATTGAACAAAACATATAGGAGCATAATATGTTAGACAGATTAAGCACTCAAGTCCTATAGGCAGGTTATCTAACGACATTTAGGAGCTGAATGTGTTTGAACAAATTAAATACCTATAGGCAGGATATCTTACAACACATAGTAGCAGAAAATCAAATTAAACACCTATAGGCAGGATTTATACCCGTTTTATGAAGACATTAGGATAGACCCATTTTACGAATTTTACTAACACCCAAATTGTTATTACAACATTATTACATGCCCAATGAATGAAATAAATTACAGAGTTACAAAATAATTATAGTGGGTCTAAGGAAGGCCCAAAGTATACCCAGCCCAGCCAGGCCTTCAATTTCATATCCAACAGGCTTCAACATAGCCCAGAAGTCATAGCCAATCAAACCCAAAAACAATATTCATTTGCACAAAATAGCCAAAACCCAGTAGCCAGAGCTGATCAACAACCATTTACACAAACCAATTGGTTTATTCAGTAGATGAAAAAGGGAAGAATAGAACAATTAGGACAAAGTGACAAGGAATATTAGACCCTAGTGTGTGAGAGTTCATAAGGGCCTCAAATAGACCCCGAGCAGTGCTCACACAAGGGAGCTTGATAGAGAAGATTTTGGGGGAGGCCTTGGATTTCAGCCTGCCCAGAATTAGACTCATAATAAGAAACGATCAATAAAAATAGTAATAAAGTAATAGGTTTGGAAAAGCATTTGCAAACACTATAAGATAATCACATAAAGAACTTCAGAAGCAAATTAACACATTGGGTAGGGCGACATATGATAAGAGACAAAGAGCCTGGGAATGCAAAGTTAACAAGCACGGGAATTAGACTAGTAAAACCAAGTAGTGCAACTAGTTTAGAACTTAAAGGATCAAATTATACCAAACTCAGGATTAAACAGTACAATACAAACATGATTATGTATCATAGGGGGGCATTAGTCAAGGAGGAAGCCCATGGCAAGAACAGATTGTTAGAGGACAGATTGGACATGGCAAGAACACATAGAGTAGCAACCATGGTCATAGGAGCATAAGACACTTAGAGTAAAGATCTTAAACGAGTAAGGACATGCTAATAACATCAATTAATCGCTAGAAGTTCAAAACTAGGCATAGAACATGGATTAAACCACATAATCAAGGCAGAACATCCGACTTATCAATAAAACTAAACTAAACATGCTTCATTCTGTCCAAATTAACTAAGTTAAGTGCAAAGACATTATTAGGCTAGCTATTATAGGCAGAATCACACATAAAGAGAGTCAGGGAATACATTGAGTCATGTAGTTTTAGAGAATATGCTAACGTAATAGAATAAACATAACTAACCAGTGATTTGTTCATAAACAATAAAAGAACAGCAGTAAGGACCAAGAGTCTCGAATATGTCAAGTTCCCAAGGGTTTCAAGAACCCATGGCAAAGCTCACATCCAAGAGATGGTCAGAAAAGTAAAAATACGGTGGCCTTGGCTTTCAGCCGGCCAAGAGCCAAAGATAATAGAATAGTAAAAAAATACATAGTAGAAAACTCAGTTTTTAGTGAGAGTCTTTTGTGATTTTTTCGTCTCTCCACAAAGGGAAAGAGAAATGAGTTTATATAATGGTAAAAATCAGCACATAAGTAAGGAAATACAAACAATCGGACCATAAAAGGAAAGAAGAAAACATAAATCAATTAAAATCCAAATTAGGAGAATAAGACAGTAAAATCCTAGCGAGGAAAAATAAATATCAATGGAATATACACAGAAACAGTAGCATAGGACGAATATAGACACAAATAATAGTCAAAATCAGAGAATCGAACCAATTTTGGTTTGATTTTAAGAGATCTGTAAACCCTAGTTTTAGGGTAAGTAAGATTCAACAAAAAATACACAAATATTCGTACTCACAATAGAACAAAGGATGAATATAGACAAAATAACAGAAATATAAAGGATTCGAACCGTTTTTGGTTAGATCTTGTGGAGATCTTCTTGCCATGTTTAGGCAAGCAGTATACGAGAGTAACCAATACCTGGAGGAGGTCATATATGGCAAGTAGTAGCCATAGAATCCCATATTAGACGGGATTTGGGGAGGATTTAGGGGGCGACGACTAGGGTTCTTAGGAGGGATAAAGGAGGTGAGGGATATTAGGGCGGTGGACGGGGGAGAATGGGATTAGGGTTGGGGTTTGGGATAGTTTAAAGGGGAGGGATTGATATGGGCCGTTGATCTTAGAGATCAAGCGCAATGATTAAAAGGTAGCTGGGTCGGGTTATTAGAAATGGGTTACGACCGGGTTAGGGGTTGGGTTAATTTGGTTTGGGCTGGGGGTTGTTTGGGCCAGTATATTAGGCTTGGGGCCTTAGTTTGGTCCGAAAATTAGTTCAAGTGTGGGCTAGTTTTTAAATACCCAATATGTTAGCAAACAATAATTTATAAAAAGTAATTAATAAATAAAAAAAATTACTTGTGCACTAAAATGATTAAAAATAATAATTTAATAATATAAAAATATAAAAAGTTATTTTTTGCATAAAAAATGTAATTATACATGAATATGAGCTATTATTGCAAAATGTGCAATTAGTTTAAAAATACGAATGTAATTGTAAAAATACAGTAAAATATTTTAATACATACATGTTGGTGTAAATGATAAGTTTGGATCATAAAAATAATTTGAAGAATAACTATTGGATATTTATACAATAAAATTGTCACGACCCAAATTCCCAACCATAGGGATCGTGATGGCGCCTAACACCATGCTTGCTAGGCAAGCCAATGTTAGAACTCGAGTAGCTAATTTCCTTTGATTATTTTCTTAAGAATCAATAAATAAATTTAAAGTATACTTAATGTAAATGATTTTCACAGATAAAATACTAAACAATTAAATAAAAACGAGCCACGAGCTAATTATATAAATGGATCTAGAACTACCCCGGAGTCTGGTGTCACAATTCAAGAACTACTAAAGAAGACTACAAATACTAGGCTGAAAGAAATAGTATAACTATTCTTAATACAATAAAACAACGTATGTAAAATAAGAGAAGACTCTCGGGATCTGCGAACGCCGACAAATATACCTCGTGTCTCCGAATGAATAGGTGGCTGCTCTGCAAATCTCTACTACTGGTTAGTACCTGGAGCTGCACAAAAGAGTGCAGAGTGTAGTATCAGTACAACCGACCCCATGTACGGAGTAAGTGCCGAGCCTAACCTCGATGAAGTAGTGACGAGGCTACGACGGGGAATTAACAATATAACCTGTGACAACATAAATAATAAAGCAAGAAAGAAATTCTAAACAATTAAACAAATACTGCACAACAATAAAATAACTCAACCGCCTATTCAGGTCTCTGCTATAACCAATACTCAAGTAAATCTCCAAGTTTCCAAACTTTACTTTAAAATAATCACATGTCCTATATATGAGAAAAACCGTATCATAAAACAAGAATTTCCAAATCATTTAGAGTTTAAAAATCTGTAAAAACATCATTATTCACCCTTTTCACAGTCTTGTTGCGGCATGCAACCCGATCCCACCTATTCAAAATATCACAATAAATTATCCACCCTTATCACACAAATTTTTGATTCAAAAGTTTCAAACAGAAAACAATATAGTCCGTAAGCTTTAAACAACAACATCCCACAATAATATCAGCCCGAATATATGTAATCACCGTAACACTGTCAATCCAACTAAGTCTTTACGTACCATGATAGGATTAAGAGAACAACCAACACTTTCAACACACTTACAACAACAAATGTAAATAACCAAGAAATCGACATGAATATATATATATATATATATATNCCAACATAGTGTCAAACTGCTCAACATTTATGTTCCCCAAGAGAACCAAATACACAACAAATATTCTTCCAAAATAACCAAATAATATTTAACAACAAAGTAATGAGGCCTAGTAGTCATGGAAACAATAACTAACGAAGAACAATTAAGACCGGGATCAATTAAATTGGGAACGGGGAAAGTATCATGTTTAACAGGCCATTTGGGTGGTGCATAGATACTCGTCACCTCACCTGTACACCGCGCCCATGCATTTCGCATAGCAAACAAGTGGGGATTCCTATTCTCTCAAGTCAAAGTTAGGCCAAACACTTACCTCAATTTGGTAGGCCACTCACTGATCAATTACGGATTTTCCTTTTGAATTCACCTCTAACTTGCTCGAATCTAAGCATAATTAATTCAATATCATCAATTTATGATAAAGGAACTAACTTTATTGAAAAACATGACTTTTCCTAAGTTTTCTATAAAAAAAAGTGAAAACCTGACCCCGACCCTGCTTGGTCTAAACTTGGGGTTCGGACCAAATTACGTTTACCCATTCACCCACGAACCTAAATATACTATTAGTTTTGAAATTGGACCTTAATTCGATGTAAAAATTAGATTTTTACAAAATTCCTTAATTCTACCCAAACCCACAATATTTAACATAAAAATTCTTAGTTTTTGCTTTAAAAGTGATGAAAAACAGTAAGGAATTGAAAGAACAAAGTTTATAATTGATTACCTATGACTTAGGGATGATAATTATGGAAGAAAATCGCTATTAGGTGGTGAAGACGAAGGTCTGCCCGTTTTTTAGAAGACTTTTTATACTGCTGGACAGGTGTTCTACGCGATCGCGAGCCTAGGGCTGCGTTCGCATAGGCTCAACATCCCAGACCGACGCGATCGCGGGCCTAGGTCCGCGTTTGCACTGCCTATGGACTACCCAACCCCCAACCCTTCCTAACTCTATCCGATTGCGACCGTCCTGGTGCGTTCGAGTTGAGTAAACTTCCCCAGGCTTCGCGTTCTGTGATGACCCAAAAGGTCATCCTAAGTAATTCTAGCTAAATCTGTGTTCCAAGGCCTCGAAAGCCTCCGTTAATCTCACCTCGATATACGTGCACAGCCCGGGCGTGTTGCCGAGAAGCTTTTATGTGAAAACTTGATAAAAATGGAATTTTATGATAATTGAATGAATAAAGTTGACTTTGGTCAACATTTTTGGTAAACGGACCCGGACCCGTGATTTGACGGTCCCGGAGGGTCCGTAGGAAAATATGAGACTTGGGCGTATGCCCGGAAGCGAATTTCCGAGGTCCCAAGCCCGAGAAATGAATTTTTAAAGAAAATTGTTTTCTGAAAATGATAAAGACTTTTGAAAATGAATAATTATGTGAAAACCGTGTTACCGGGCCCGTATTATGGTTCCGGAGCCCGAAACAGGTTTATTATATGTTATGTGACTGATCTATGAAATTTGGTGTAAAACGGACTTGAAATGACGTGATTCGGATTAAAAATGGGAAATTTAGAAGTTTATGAAGTTTAGGAAATTTCTAAGAGTTTTGAGGTTTAATTCCGTGTTTTTGATGATATTTTGATGATTTAAAAGCTTGAACAAGTCCGTAGGATGTATTGGGAGACGTGTGTGTTTTTGGTTTTGAGACCCGAGGGCTCGGGTGAGTTTCGGGTAGCTAACGGGGTGAAAAGATAGGAAAAATCTCGTGTCTTGATGAATTGTTGGTGTCCAGGTATTGACTCTATGCGAACGCACCCAGGGGGATGCGAACGCATAGAGTAAAAGTGGGGTCTGGGGGAGCTGGGTAATTTGTGCCATGCGAAAGCACCCAGTGTGGTGCGATCGCGGAGGTTAGGGGCGACTAAGCTATGCGAACGCACCTTCCAAGGTGCGAACGCGGAGGCTCGGGGTTAGGACCCTATGCGAACGCATCCCGTAGAGCGCGAACGCACAGGGTTAGTGTCTAGGGGAGGGCTGGGAATCACTTACCCTATGCGAATGCGTCCCTCAACCGCGAACGCATAGGCCATTATTTCTAAACCTCCGCGAACGCGTCCTAGGGCCCGCGAATGCGGAGAGTAATTTTGCCCAGTCGATTTTTAAGTCCCAAAACAGAATCATTTCGGGATTTCTTCCATCTTTCACTCCTTCCTTCTTCCCCAAACCCCCATACACGAAATTCAAGCTTTCCTCCCTCCACAGCTTCATAGGTATGTTTATTTAACTCCATTTTCTTCCACTTTCCATCATTAATCACTTGAAACCTAGGTCAAAAATCATAAAATCAAGTGGGAAATTGGGTTTTTGGGTAGTGTTAGGTTTTTGGGAAAATTGGGTGATTCAACCTCAATTTGGGGTCGGATCCTAAAACTAATTACATAATTGAACTCGTGGGGTTATGGGTGATCGGGTTTTGGTCCGAACCTCGAGTTTAGACCACGTGGGCCCGGGGTCGAATTTCGTTATTTTTGGAAGAATGCTAGAAAATGAATACCTAGGATATGGGATTATATTATTGAGTCTTTATTGATATTATTGAATTAATTATGCATAGATAACGTTGTTTCGGAGTCGGATTATAAAGGAAAGGCGGTCTTAGAGGGTTGATTGCCATACTTTGGACCGAGGTAAATGTCTTGCCTAACGTTGGTGAGGGAATAGGTATTAATTGCTATGTGCTAAGTGATTATCATGTTCATTGCATAGGTGAGGTGACGAGTACCTATGCAATGTGTGTCAAGCATGCCCGTGAGTCTATTTTGATAGAAATTGCAGTATTTCTTCCATGTTTACCATATTATGAGATTGTCTTTACTTGGAAATTTATTCTTGATTGAAAGTATTGGCTGTTGAGTTTGAGAAGTATTGATACGAAAGATAATACAAGTGTAGAGTATGTGATTGAGGTGATTGGTTATAGCTGAGACCCTTGCCGGGCATTTCTTCAGCTACTAATTGATGTTTCCCCCTTGTCGGGTGTCTTGAACTGCTTATTTCCACTATGGTGTACTTCTTGCCATGTTATCTGTGATTGTTTGGTGAGGAAGAGTGTAATGCACGAAGGGTGATGGCGTGCCATGATTCATATTGATTATAAGCACGAAGGTAAATGCCGTGTCATGACTTTTATTGATTATAAGCACGAAGGTTAATGTCGTGCCATGATATTTGTACATTGCATTGTGAGGAAGAGAGTAAAAGCACGAAGGGTGATGCCGTGCCATGATATTTGATTACATTGCATTGTGAGGAAGAGAGTAAAAGCACGAAGGGTGATGCCGTGCCATTGTTTACTTTTCTGATATTTATATTTGCTTCGTTGGCTATTGTGTTAGATTGCCTCCCTTGTTTACTTCCATCTGTCAACTATACTGCTTCACATCACTTGTTTCCCCTTACTGCTCCCGTATCCCTTACTTGCTTGCCTATATCTTCTCTTGTATTATCCCGGTTACCTACTGTAGATTAGGACAGGTTATCGTTATTGTCGAGTCTAGCCTCGTCACTACTTCGGCCGAGGTTAGGCTCGGCACTTACTCAGTACATGGGGTCGGTTGTACTGATGCTACACTGCACTTCTTAATGTTGTGCAGATCACGCATCCGAACCCAGTGGACCGCATTGAGGGAGTCACCTTCAGTCCACCCGGAGCTTCAAGGTATACCCGCTGGCGTTCGTGGGCCTTGGTGTCTCTCCTGCTTTTGGATTTCTCACTGTCTTATTTTTTCTCCTAGTTTCAAGACAATTGTATATTTCTTTTCAGACCTTGTATTTAGTACTCAGTTTAGATAGTTCGCGAGGTTGTGACACCCCGGTTTTGGGATTGTTCGTTGTGGTTGTCTTATCATTTCATTATGAGTTTTGAGGTAATATTATTATTTTTCTGCTGTGAAACGTTTGAAGTGATGTGGGATGTTTTCGGAAAAGGTTGGACATTAATGAATTCGAGTTATTTCAGTAAATGTTTGAAGGTTAATAGCTTTAAATACTGTTACGTTGTGTTATTAAGGCAATAATGTTGTATACGTTGGCTTGTCTAGCGGGTTCAAGGTTAGACGCAGTCACGGTCTGAAAGTTGGGATTTCGGGTCGTGACACGTTCGCACCAGGACATATGCGATCTCTTATAACTAAAAAAGGAACCTCAAACTTTACTCTATGCGATCACGGACAATCCTATGCGATCTCATAGAGCAAAAGACCTGGACACCAGAAAATGAAAGACCAACAGTTCTCTTTTAGTGTAAAACACCCCGTGGCCTATACGAAACTCACCCGAGCCCTCGGGGTTCTAAACAAAACATGCACACAAGTATAGAAATATCATACTGACTTGCTTGTGCGATCAAATCATGAAAATAACATGTAAAACTGTCACGTCCCAAAATCAATAAGGTCGTGATGGTGCCGGACACCATTGTCAGGCTAGCCAATCATTAAATGGTTAAGTTAAACTCCTGTTTTAGTATTTGGAAATCGTTACCTTTCACTTTATTACATAATAATCCAATAAAAATCCGCTAAGTAAATACGATAGTATAAATAATCCATTTTTAATAAAATACATCCTAGAACCCGGTGTTACAAGTGCATGAGCAAATTTCTAAGAATTACACAGATACTACAATGCTTGTCCGAAATACAATTGGACAAGGAATTTAAGAATAAGTACAATACATCTGAGGGAGACTCTGTCGGCTGCGGATCGTTCCCGGATGGTGCAGCTCATCTAAGTCTCCAAGTCAGCCACATCGCTGCGTCAATCAGGGCCAACCGCTATGAATGTACCCGTGCAATAAAAATGCAAAACAAGTGTAGCATGAGTATGGAAACAACTTGTACTCAGTAAGTATCCCGCCTAACCTCGAAGAGGTAGTGACGAGAGGTCAACTTTGACACTTGCTAGAGGTCAATTAATATCAGGTATAATAACAAAATAAATAAATATGAAACAGAGTAAATGTATATAACTAATGAGAATAAATCACACGGTACGATTCCCTCCTTACCATTTTCTCAACTCTCAATTAACAATTTCCTTCCGTAAATAAAACGTATACATAGATACAGTTTCACCCAAATAGGTTGTTATACTTCAATTAAGGGGAGAACCCTCAGATACACTGGCTTCTAGTCAAACATTACACACGATTAAATACAGATAGTAAGTATATAGGAAATACCGAGGCGTACAACCCGATCAAACATAAAAGTAAATTGGGCACTGCCGAAGGGTCGAACGACACGAACCATAGATGCATCTATTAACCTGCCGAGGCGAACGACCCGCTCCCATGAGAGTGTGGTACATGATTCATGCCAAGGAGAACGGCCCGATGCCTTAAGAGTGTGGTACATACATCCTGCCGAGGCGAACGGCCCGATCCCATAAGCGTGTGGTAGGAGGATTTACCCCGCTTGCGAATCATACATGCGACGCAGTTTCACATAAATTCTCGAGTATTTGAAGTATACTTCCTTTTCTTTTCCAAAACATGAACTTTCTGTGAAAACTTTCAAGATCCCTATTTTATAAAAAAAATTCTATTCTTTTTAAAATTATTTATTAAGTATGCTCAATCTAGCTTCTTGTCAAAGCAAACAATAAACACAAAACAGATATAATAACATCAAAGCATGATGTTGTCCTAAAGCTACCCGGACATAACATAACTAGTAGCTACGCACGGACTCCTGTCACTTCGTGCGTACGTATCCCTCACAAATAGTAACACATATTTAATTATTTCACCTATGGGGATAATTTCCCCTCACAAGGTTAGAAATGAGACTTACCTCACTCCGAAGATTCATAACCGGCCTCCAAGCCCTTCCGACGACTCCAAATTGATGCACGACGCCCCAAAACTATCCAAATAACGGGAAAATCAATGAAAATATTCTCTAATAATTGAAACAATTCAATTTATCTAAATTCCCAACTCCGCTCGAAGAATTGACAAAATTGCCCTCGGGCCCATGTGCCCGGATTCCTAATTTTTTCCCCCAAAGATAAAGATTACCCATGACTTTACTAGCTCAAATATATAATTTACTCTTAATTTCATACTCAAATTCGTGGTCAAAATTCCAAATTACGAATTCTTGGTCTTTCTTTAAAAATCCAAAATCCCCACAATTTTCCATGTCTAATCCATGTATAACTCAAGTATTTAACTCAAAAGTGGGAAGAAATCTCTTACCTAGAGTTGCTTGACGAAACTCCCCTCTTGAAGCTCCCTAAAATCTCCACACCAAATGAAAAAATGAAAGAAATGGCCAATTCTCGTTTTAAAACAATCTGCCTAAGGGACCCTTCTATGCGATCGCATAAGTGCCATCGCGATCACATAGGCCAACTTGCTGCCTCCATGATTTTGCACTATGCGATCACACTCCCTTCCATGCGATCGAACAAGCCATTCCCAGCTGCCTCCCAATTCCTTCTTCGCAATAGCAAACTTCCCATTGCGTTCGCACAAGCCAGTCCAGCAGCCCCAGGTTCCTCTTCGCGATCGCACTCCGCCTCCTGCAATCGCATAATCCAAAATACCCCCATTCAAATTTACTTATTCGCGATCGCACTCCTATGGATGCGATCACAATGCACACCAGATGCACCAGCAAACAGCAGCAGCCAAACACTCGAAAATGACCCGAAACCATCCCGAAACACACCCGAGGCCCCTGTGACCCCGTCTAATTACACGACTCAGTCCCATAACATCCCACAGACTTGCTCAAAGCCTCAAATCACATCAAACAACGCCGAAACCACAAATCGCACCCCAATTCAAGCTTTTTGAACTTTGAAATTTCAAACTTCTACATCCGATGCTGAAACCTATCAAATCACGTCCGATTGACCCCAAATGTTTCACACAAGTCATATTCGACATTATGGACCTGCTGCCACTTTAGGAATCGCGTTCCAACCCCGATATCAAAATTTCTACTTCCGGTCGGATTTCTCAAAAACTTTCAAATTTCTTTCTTTAGCCAAATGACTTCAAAATGACCTACAGACATCCGAATTCACTTCCGATTGTGCTCCCAACTCCAGAATCACCATACAGAGATATTCCCAGACTCGGAATCCCAAACGGACATCAATATCTCTGAAATGCAATTCCACCCATACTTATGAAATTCTTCTAAAATGCTAACTTCCATAATATACGCTGAAACGTTGCCGGGTTATCCAAATCCCGATCCGAACATACGCCCAAGTCCGAAATTATCATACGAACCTGCTGGAACCTTCAAATCCTTATTCGGAGGTCGTTTACTCAATTCCAATCATAGTCAATTCTTCCAACTTAAGGCCTCCGAAATGAGAATTTTCTTTCTAATTTACTCCGAACTTCCCAAAATTCAACTTCGACCACGCCTACGAGTCATAATACCTGAAATGAAGCTGCTCATGACCTCAAGCTGGTGAACGACGCGCTAGATCTCAAAACGACCGGTCGGGTCGTTACATTCTTTCCCACTTAAACATACGTTCGTCCTCGAACGTGCTAAGAACTGCTCTGGAGTTATCTGAAATCACTGTTTAACACCTCGTGCACCTGCAGGTTCTACCACAACCCAGTTGAGCACATTAGCTTGATCAAATCTAAAGATGTCCTCTTTTATCCATACAAATGAGCTCAGAACCTAGTTCCAACACCCAAAATTCTCTACCGACCTTTTTCCAATATATAACACCGCATCAACTACCACACGAGGTACCAGAACACGACTGCGTACCTTTGCTGAATTAGCACCATGCACCGCATAATTCATCACCTAACCACAATGACGTTCCCTGAACCTTAATAGCCAAAATTTCATGAATCTGATGCTCCCACTACACCTTATGATATATATATATATATACATCCTGCTATAATGCTGACGATACCACCACAACA
The DNA here is from genome assembly GCA_005239495.1 of Nicotiana undulata. Classification (NCBI taxonomy): domain Eukaryota; kingdom Viridiplantae; phylum Streptophyta; class Magnoliopsida; order Solanales; family Solanaceae; genus Nicotiana; species Nicotiana undulata. The sequence goes on from ML278350.1 coordinate 29,761, forward strand.
GAGGATATATGTAGAAATTTCTAACCAATTGCAGAGTTAACCAAACATTGAATCTCCTTTTTGACTAAAATCACCACCTCATTACTAACCAACTGGCATTTGTTCTTTACTATACTTCACAAACATCTTATCGCACTGATCCCTGATCCAATAGTCTCGTCTCACCCAGTATAAGCTGCTCAGACAACCAATCCCCCCAGACATGACCAACAGTCTCACACGATGCCACAATGCTCCAATAGGCCACAACTCGAACATGATACATAAGGAAATAACTCAGGAAGGGACTACTCAACTCACGCAACTAATATGGATTTTCCTTAGAAAATAAGAAGCAAAACACAAGAAAAATAAATATAGGAACCTTACTTAACATCACACTGTTGCGGCGTGCAACCCGATCCAAATAACATACCCGTGGTGGCGTACCACCCGATCCCATCATAAAATTCACATAAGGAGATATACACGGAGCTGAATTGCTCACTATTACAAATTACTGAATATCGGTCACAAGCACGCTAAGTGCATAATACCATCATGGGGAGACTGATAGAGCCATATGCTTTCAAAACTTAAGCAAAACTGCAGTGCGATATATATACTCTGAATCTCAAGAGCACTCCTGCTCGCCTAACATCATCACTACACGGAGATTCAACACATAGGGATTTATCAAGCCGTTTCAGAACCCACACGGCACAATCATAATATTACATGAATTTAATGAAGACGGAACAACATATGATATTCCAACACCCCTACTTGAGGAACGCTATACTGAAATGAGCACATCTGACTCACATGAAGCCCATAATCCTGTTTAAATCCATTCACACACTTCAAGCCGATCCTGCTCGCACTGACCTAGGCTAATAGCATTACCTGGGTTCATATTAGGACACTTCCTCCCATAATACGCAAGAACAACCATCATAGCCGGGACAAACAACCACAATCCACAACCATATGGAACGAACGCCTTCCAGGCATAAATTCTCAAATAAGCAATATTACACTTCCTTATACTCAGTCTAGATCTCCAATCCATTAAGTGACTACATGTCACACTCATACGATTTTCCCGTGGTTATGCTCCCACGTCCTTCCACACACGATAAAAAGTCTGCACATCCATACCACCGACCACACTATCGCTGTAAAACAAATCAAGAACCCATAACCAGGGTGCAAGCCTCTTTCATCAAACAACGATCTCAGGTGGCACTGAAGACAACACCAACTTACTCTAGACATTCAAATCCCTTCTTCTTGCTCATCCGAGCTCATGACATCCTTGTTAACACCGAACCGCAATCTTGATCCTTACTCCTAGTTACATACTGCTTACTGCACCTAACATGCCAATATGAGATAGCACAAGAATTCCATCATATCTCTTGAACCACTAATAGGGGGAACACTTCATCATATAGAAACCTTTTACTTACCTCGATTCAAGAGAACCATAAAAATCTCAATCCTCACTCATCCCGAGTGGCCTTGATTCACGAGACCATGTTGTCTCAACCCCACGAACCGTCTCATACACTCCTTGTGCGTATTCACCTCCGACTGATATGCTCATCCTGATAATCTTTCTACAATCCGGAGTTTATTTCTCTCACTCCTCCAATACTATCATGCCCACTAAAAAAATATCATAGAACACTCCAACCATTTTCCCTTTCTCAGAACTTACGCTGCAAAAGCTCGATTCTTAATCACACTGCTGCCTGAAACCCTCAAACACCGCATTCTCAACTTTTGAATTCACTAGGACCGCTATTGAGAGTCACCCACTCTGACTGGCCCCGAATACAGTCAACTCCAAGGCTCTTCTAGCACATGAACACCTTCTCAATGAAGTATGTGACTGAGTCACTACCCTTATAACTCACCTATGCATTAAGCATAAATTCTGAATCTTCCAAAGCCTAACCCTGGTCCATAGGGCCAACTTTTGCACATATTTATCAAATCCCATGCACAATTACCATTTTACTCCTTTCCCCTTAGCTGCAATGACTTGCCAATACGCTGATAATCCGTGACCCCATGAGAAGATAATCCTGCAACCCAAGCGCAGACGGTGAGACTCTCTCACTTAGCCTGAAGCTACTCCTTGTATCATTCTAGACCCCACCGAAATTCTCTCTCCTTTGCTGACATGAACTTGCTCAACCAATCCGTCAATTTATTCTAAGTCTCCCTATTAGAATTCCATGAATACTTAAATTCTCTAGCATCATTTACGTATTCATCCTCCTACCGAATAGCCACTAGAATTCTTCGCAGAAACTTGCAAACCACACGACCACTAACCTCCTCACAGGAGATAACCCACCTATGGAAATTACCAACTGACACCTTCCAACAACGCTGCACTGCACAATCTATACGACATCAATACCCCATCCTACGCCTTCTTCATTTACCAACTTTACTAGTCCGTCCGCTCCTCATGGACATCTATTAAATGCGCGACAATATATTCAAATTCACCGCCACATTGCATCGTTCTTCATCCCTAACAACTCCTCTCTGTTGTATCCAACCTTCTGCCGAAATAACCAACATTTCACTTTAAGCTCGTGGACCCAATCACCGCCCACTAAAATTCTCAAATCACTCAAAACTTCTCCTCAAGATAGGCAGCTATTTTACCAGTGAATTCATATGCTACGCTGCCACTCTCCCACTTTAGTTAAACCCATTCCTTTAAGCACTACCTGACTTCTTTTTCTTACACCTTTAAGCACTACCTGACTTCCTTTTCTCACATGTCTTCCTTCATCGTATGCTGCCCAATTGCAGCCTCAATTCAATATCATTATCTGTAGCTCTTAAACCAGCAGATCACCACGACTTCAAACTCTCAGAAGGTCATCTTTCTCGAGCTGCCTTCGTTAGCAATACTTATTCAATACTGAAGCACCGCACCGCACGATCTCTGGCAGCCGATTCTTCAATACTTCTTCAGAATACTCTGACCCCATGCAACCGAAGAAACTATAGCACCGGCGAACATAACATATTCCATTTGATCAAAGACGACGATATCACATTACTGATGAAAATTTCACCTCACTTGAAAACACCAAGTCTTATTATTTTACCACCTAAACTTGAACATTCATAGGCCAAATGCCCTTCCTCCGCCAGAAACAAAATACTAAAATCTCGAAATCACGCTCCGAGAAGACCTCCCTTTAAGTCATTCATCTCCCCGACATATGGGCAAGCATCCTACCATCATATCAAAACCGCGTGATAACCAATCGTAAGCATCATAACAACCTGAGCCTAGCCTCAATGCTCTCAGAAATACAGCTACTGAGCCGAAACAACATAATATTCTTCTACAAAGCAACAACAACAACCTCAACCAACTACACATGGACAACATCTCGCACCATATCTGTAGCATCATTTCAATTCCTCAAATCCTCAATTTATAGCAAGCGCTTCGCGACGTATATGATTGAGTAGGAAGAACAATAAGCATCATCCTCAAAGGAATCAAATCGCACGATAAGGAATCAAGAAGGGAAGTACTCCTATAGCCCTGTAGCCTCTCGAAGATAAGTACAGACGCCTCCGTACCGATCCGCAAGACTCTACTAGACTTGCTCATGATTCATGAAACCTAAGGAAACCTAGAGCTCTGATACCACTTTATCACGACCCAAAATCCATAAGGTCGTGATGGCGCCGGACACCACTGTCAGGCAAGCCAATCATTAAATGGTTAAGCTAAACTCCTATTTTATTATTTGGAAATCATTAGCTTTCACTTTATTACATAATAATCCAATAAAAATCTGCTAAGTAAATATGATAGTATAAATAATCCATTTTTAATAAAATACATCCCAGAACCCGGTGTCACAAGTGCATGAGCAAATTTCTAAGAATTACACAGATACTACAATGCTTGTCCGAAATACAATTGGACAAGGAATTTAGGAATAAGTACAATACATCTGAGGGAGACTCTGTCGGTTGCGGATCGTCCCCGGATGGTGCAGCTCGTCTAAGTCTCCAAGTCAGCCACATAGTTGCGTCAAGCAGGGGCACCAACTATGAATGTACCTGTGCAATAAAAATGCACGACAAGTGTAGCATGAGTACGAAAACAACATGTACTCAGTAAGTATCCCGCCTAACCTCGAAGAGGTAGTGAAGAGATGTCAACTTTGACACTTATTAGAGGTCAATTAATATCAGGTATAGTAACGAAATAAATAAATATGAAACAAAGTAAATGTATATAACAAACGAGAATAAATAACACGGTACGATTCCCTCCTTACCATTTACTCAGCTCTCAATTAGCAATTTTTCCCCGTAAATAAAACGTATACATAGATACGGTTTCACCCAAATAGGTTGTTATACTTCAATTAACGGGAGAAACCTCAGATACACTGGCTTCTAGCCAAACATTACGCACGATTCAATGAAGATAGTAAGTACATAGGAAATGCCGAGGCATACAACCCGATCCAACATAAAAGAAAACTGGGCACTGCCGAATGGTTGAACAGCTCGAACCATAGATGCTTATATTAACCTGCTGAGGCGAACGACCCGCTCCCATGAGAGTGTGGTACATGATTCATGCCGAGGCGAACGACCCGATCCCATAAGAGTGTGGTACATACATCCTGACGAGGAGAACGACCCGTTCCCATAAGAGTGTGGTAGGTGGATTTACCCCGCTTGCGAATCATACATGCGACGCAATTACACATAAATTTCTCGAGTATTTGAAGTATTCTTCCTTTTCTTTTCCAAAACATAAACTTTCTGTGAAACTTTCAAGATCCCCATTTTATAACAAATTTTCGATTCTTTTTAAATTTGTTTATTAAGTATGGCGAATCTAGCTTCTTCTCAAAGCAAACAATAAACACAAATCAGATATAATAACAACAAAGCATGATGGCCTAAAGCTACCCGGATATAGGCATAACTAGTAGCTACGCACGGACTCCCGTCACTTCGTGCGTACGTAGCCCCCAAAAATAGTAGCACATATATAATTTTTCACCTATGGGACAATTTCCCCTCACAAGGTTAGAAAGGAGATTTACCTCGCTCCGAAGATTCATACCCAGCCTCCAAGCCCTTCCGACGACTCCAAATTGATGCACGACATCCCAAAACTATCCAAATAACGGGCAAATAAATGAAAAATATTCTCTAATACTTGAACCAATTCAATCTATCTAAATTCCCAACTCCGCTAGATAAATTGACAAAGTTTCCCTCGGACCCACGTGCCCGGATTCCCAAAATTTGTTTTCTAAGATAATGATTACCCATGACTTTACTAGCTCAAATATATAATTTACTCTTAATTTCATGCTCAAATTCGTGGTCAAAATTCCAAATTACGAATTCTAGGTCTTTCTTCAAAAATCCCAAAATCCCACAATTTTCCATGTCTAATCCATGTATAACTCAAGTATTTAACTCAAAAGTGGAAAGAAATCACTTACCTAGAGTTGCTTGATGAAAATCCCCCCTTGAAGATCCCCAAAATTGCCACACCAAATGAAAGAATGAAAGAAATGGCCAATTCCCGTTTTAAAACAATCTACCCAGGAGACCCTTCTATGCGATCGCATAAGTTCCTTCGCGATCGCATAGGCCAAATTGCTGCCTCCATGATTTTTGTTGAGTCAAGTCACTGCATGGTTTTGAAGAATGACAAATGTACCCACATTTGAACTAGGTCCATCAGGGAAAACATAGACAAGCAGACTAGATAGAACGAGAGGAATCCATATGCAGGAGATAAACATCATCTCTGAATTAAGGGGTTATCTCCTAAGCGAAAAGATTGCAAATTGATAGGGAGATGGACGTCGTATTCAGGTAGGACAGAATCAAGATAAAGGAAGATCAAGTAAGTTGAGATAAAGTCAAACTCTCCCACCAAGGAAGAGTTGCATCAGAATTCTACTTCAGCATCTCAACTATTGATTCTATAAATTGTCGAAGTGTTCCTGCAGAAGAGTTGCGCACACACACAGAAGTGAAACAAGAATTCAAAGCAAAATTACCAAAGAAATTTTGCAAAACAGTTCATGTGAAGAATCCCTGTGCGACTCAAAAGCTACTTGAACCAGCTCGAAGAACTAGTTCCATCTATTATCTTTTGAGTCTAGTTGGTTGTAGTAGATGATTACAAATTGTATCTTTCAGCTTTATCTAGAAGAAACTGTAATAGGTACACAATGTTCAAGTTAGAGTTAGCTTGAAGTTTGTCGTAATTAGCTAGAGGCTAGTTTTCCACAAGGGGATTAGAGTTAGTCCTTAGGTTTACAAAAGAGTTTATTTTGTAAATGCTGTTTGGCTCATTGACATAGTGAAGAGTTTGGGAAAATCCTACTAGGAAGTAGGTCGTGGTTTATTCACCTTTTGAGCCAGGTGTTTTCCACGTAAAATTGATGTGTTCTTTTATTTCTGCAATTATTATTCCGCAAACTGTAGAAGTTGGAACACCTAGAAGAACCTAGTTCTTCTATAGAGACTACACTCAAAAATTGGACACCACACAAATCACCCCCCTCTTGTGTGGTATTGACGCATAAAACATCAATTGGTATCAGAGCAGGTTATCCTTGAAGAGGCTAAAACCTTAGAAAAGATCAAAGTGAGTGCACCACTTGGGAACTGGGAAGGACAATCAACTGCCCGACCACCACTCTTCAATGGACAGCATTACTCCTGGTGGAAGAACAGGATGAAGGATCATGAACTATGGGACATAGTCACTGACGGTCCTTTAGCCACCATGAAGAAGACTGCTGAAGGAGTAGATGTGCCAAAGACTAGAGCTGACTGCACTGCTGAGGATTTGAAGAAGTGGGAGAAAAATGTCAAGGCCAAAAAGTGGCTAGTGTGTGGACTTGGTCCATACGAGTATAGTAGAATTCAAAGCTGCACCATTGCCAAAGAAATTTGGGATACCTTGCAAGTAGCTCACGAAAGAACACCTCAAGTGAAAAGATCAAGAGGTACTCCACTATACTCCCAATATGAAAACTTCACTATGAAATAAGGAGAGAATATTCAAGAGATGTATATGAGGTTCACAACACTAACCAATGAACTTAAGTCTCTTGTAAAGGTCATTCTTGAAGAGGACAGGGTGGAGAAGATCCTGACTAGGGTCTTTCCAATCTCTGGGAAAGCAAGATCACTGCTATCCATAAATAAAAAAACATGGCAACCCTCAGGTTGGACGAACTAATTGGAAATCTTACTACCTACGAACTTAGAAGGCAGCCAATGAAAATAGATGCTCCTAAGAAGGAAAGAAGTCTAACATTGAGAATCACTGAGGGATCAGATCTGGAGGAAGATGAGATGTCCATGATCACTAAGGAATTCAGAAACTACCTCATAAGGATAAAAGGCATCTCAAAAGGTGGAAACTACAACAAAATAAGAGCTCCAGAAAGGCCAACCAATGAGGGATGCTACAAATATGGAAAGACTGACCACCACATCAAGAACTATCCTCAGTGGGAAGTAGAATGGTAAAGGGAGAGATCTGAACGAAGGAACAAAAAGAAGGAACTGGTCCAACACAAGGAAACCACAACAAAATCTATGGTTGCTGCTTGGGGGGAAAGCTCAGATGAAGAATCAGAAGATGGTGAGAATGAAGAACATGCACTCATGGAAATTGGTGAATCAGATGAGGAATCACATGAAGAACCAGAGGTAAGTATATCCCATCTCAAAAACAAGATAAAGTTCCTATCTAAAGAAAACCTCTCTGAGTTGCTACTTGATTTCATGGATGATTCCGAAGAAATAAACAAAGAGAAAGAACAACTGTCTAAAGAGTGTGTAATGTTAAAAGCAAAGTGCAAGAACCTGGAAATCAGAGTAAGTGAATCTGAAAAAGAAAACACTGCCTTGAAGAACCAGGTTCATCCACTTGAAACCAAGATCCTAGAGATAAAATCTGAAAATTTAAAACTGAAACTAGGAACTAGCAAGAAGAGAGTTGATCACTCTCAACTCATGTTAGAAGAGAATGTGGGAAAAATAAAGGATAAGATGTACATTAAAAAATGAACAAATAAGGGTACTAAAAGAAGAACTTGGTAAGGTCAAACATGAATTAGATCGAACCTGCAAATGGAAATCCTCTGATGCCTTTACATGTCTTCAATAAAATCATAGTGGAAACAGAAGAGGACTTGGGTTTGGGAGTCAAATGCCCAAATGGGATCCCAAAAACAAGTATCTCACTCTTCCCGAGAATAAAATTTGCACCCACTGTGGTAAGACTGGTCACTACAAGATTGAATGTACTGTAAAAGAGCAGGTCAGTCGAAGAAATGAAAGTTTTTTTCGAAAGAAAAACTGGTTACCAAATTGGGCCAGAAAAAGGTTGATTCATCCTTTCTCTCATAGAAAAGGACCCAAACTAGTTTGGGTCTCTAAGACTAAGCCATGATTTCCTTTTGTAGGTTAAAGTGAGAGAAAGCAGCCAAATTTGGTACTTGGACAACAGCTGCTCAAAACATATGACAGGGAACAAGGAACAGTTCATTCCACTTGAAAACCTCAAAGGAGGAAATGTATCCTTTGAAAATGGGAAGAAAGTTGAAATTATTAGAGTTGGAAAAGTAGGTAAGGATGACACACGCTCCATTGAGAATGTGTACTTGATAGATGGCTTGAAATATAGCCTGATCAGTGTGTCACAACTGTGTGACAGAGGTAACTTGGTTGCATTCACTTCCACAAAATGTTTTGTGATTAATCTTCTTACTGACAAAATTGTCTTGCAGGGAAAAAGAATGAATAACATGTATGTCATATACCTGTCCACTCTATCAGAAAATGAACTCACCTGCTTAAGTGTGCTGGACAGTGATCCCCTCCTTTGGCACAAAAGACTTGGTCATGCAAGTCTAAATGAGCTTAACAAATTAGTCTCCAAGGACTTAGTGGTAGGACTTCCTAACATTAAGTTTAAGGAAGACAAAGTTTGTGAGGCATGTGCAAGGGGGAAGTAGGTAAGATCCTCAGTCAAAAGCAAGAAATTGGTCAGTACCACCAGGACGTTGGAACTGGTTCATATGGATCTATGTGGTCGTATGAGAACTCTAAGCAGAGGTGGTAAGAAATATGTAATGGTGCTAGTTGATGACTACTCCAGGTTCACCTGGACTTTGTTTCTGACATCTAAAGATGAAGCATTTGATATGTTTACTTCATTTGTTAGAAAAACTCAAAAACAGATAGGAAATCAACTTGCATCAATAAGATCTAATCATGGCACTGAATTTGAAAATGCAAAGTTTGCTGAATTCTGTGATGAACATGGCATAAATCACAACTTCTCTGCCCCAAGAAACCCACAACAAAATGGGGTTGTTAAAAGAAAGAATAGAACCCTTGAAGATATGGCTAGAACCATGCTTCATTCTAGCAAATTACCCTATAGCTTCTGGGCGAAAGCAATAAACACTGCATGCTACATAATAAATAGATGCATGACCAAGCCTCTGGTAGAAAAAACTCCTTATGAATTACTTAAAGGGAGAAATCCCAACATATACCACCTTAGGGATTTCGGATGCAAGTGCTTTGTGCACAATAATGGCAAAGATTCCCTAGGAAAATTTGATCCCAGAAGTGATGAGGGAGTATTCTTGGGATATTCATCACATAGTAAAGCTTATAAAGTATATAATAAAAGAACTCTATGTATAGAAGAGAGTGTGCATGTTGTTTTTGATGAAACTAACATTCTCTCTAAGAGATAGGAACTAGAAGATGAGGAGCTTGGACTGGTCAGAAGTAGTGATCGATCTGGAGAAAATATGGATGATGGAACAGGTGATGGACCAGGCCCAACCACCCCAAGCAACATGATAGGGGGAACTCAACAACAAACTTCATTGGAACTTGGCCCTGATCCTGTTCCACAACAACAAGACACAATGGGATCATCAACTCGTGAACAATTGATGCTCAAACCACACAGATATCAAATTTCTCACCCCCTTGAGAACATCATAAAAGACTTGACATCTGGAATCAAAACCAGATCCTCCTTGAAATATTTGTGGGCGTTTGATGCCTTTCTATCCTTGCTCGAACCAAAGAATGTTGCTGAAGCCCTAAAGGATGCTGACTGGGTAAATTCCATGCAAGAAGAGCTAAACCAATTTGAAAGAAGTCAAGTTTGGCATCTGGTACCTAGAGCACTAGATAGATCAATGATTGGCATAAAGTGGGTCTTCAGGAACAAGCTCGATGAAGATTGAACAGTTACAAGAAACAAGGCTAGACTGGTTGTCCAAGGATATATCCAAGAAGAGGGAATTGACTATGATGAGACCTTTGCTCCTGTGATAAGACTGGAGGCTATCAGGCTTCTTACAGCATTTGTTGCCCACACGAAATTCACTTTCCACCAGATGGATGTAAAGAGTGCTTTCCTCAATGGCTACCTAAAGGAAGAAGTTTTTGTCAAGCAGCCTTAAGGATTTGAAAGCAAGGAGACACCTGACCATGCGTATAAATTTGACAAGGCCTTGTATGGACTCAAGCAAGCACCAAGAGCATGGTATGAGCAGTTATCTAAATTCCTTCTAGAACATGACTACAAACGAGGTAAAATTTATAGCACCTTGTTCTTAAAGGAAAAAGGTAAGAATCTCCTGGTAGTACAAATATATGTAGATGACATAATATTTGGGGCAACTTCTGAAAAATTTAGTAAGGAATTTGTTAAACTTATGGGGAGTGAGTTTGAGATAAGTATGATGGGTGAGCTAAATTTCTTTTTAGGCTTGCAAAATAAGAAAAACTCAAATGGAACAATGATCCACCAGCAAAAATATGTGAAAGAATTGCTCAAAAGATTTAAAATGGAAGACTCAAAAGAAATAGACACCCCCATTGCAACTGCCACAAAATTAGATATGGATGAACCTGGTTCATCCGTTGATCAAAAGTTGTACAGACGGATGATTGGGTCTTTATTGTATCTCACTGCCAGCAGACCTGACATTGTGTTCAGTATAGGTCTTTGTGCTAGATTTCAAGCAAATCCAAAGGAGTTCCATCTAACTGCAGTGAAGAGAATTCTGAGATATTTGAAAGGCACCACTGACCTGTGCCTTTGGTATCCTAAAACTAGTAATTTCGACCTTGTAGGGTATGCTGATGCAGATTATGCAAGTTTCCTGGTTGACAGGAAAAGTACTTCAGGCATGGCACATTTTTTGGGCTCTTGCCTTGTGTCTTGGGCCACCAAGAAACAGAACTCAGTAGCCCTGTCTACTGCTGAGGCTGAGTACGTGGCTGCAGCCTAATGTTGTTCTCAGTTGTTGTGGATTAAGCAACAACTCATGGATTTTGGTTGGATGCATTCTTATTTTCCATGACAACACTAGTGCTATTAGTATGACGAATAACCCGGTTCATCATAAGAGAACCAAGCACATAGATGTCAGACATCATTTTCTAAGAGATAACTGTGAGAAGGGAATGATCTCAATCGAATTATGTGCTACTGACAAACAAATTACTGATATCTTTACCAAAGCACTAAGTAGAGAGAATTTTGAGAGAAACATGCTAGAATTAGGGATGATCAAGATCACCTAATTGAACAAGTTCAAAACAAAAAAAATTGAAAAAAAAATTATTATTTTTTTGGCTAGAATCATTGAAATATGTAACTAACCTGATTAATCATTGCTCAGTTTCATGTCATAAATGGCATACACTCTTGCCATGTGTTAATATGATTCTTTGGTTGCTAATGATATTTTTTATTTTTGTCAATTGAGGCCAAAACAAGAGACTCTAACACGATGAACCTGGTTCATCGTGGCTGATTCATCTGACTCACAAGGTACGTGCTCATTACTAAACACTTATTTAAATAACTATAGTCACACATGAGCATGACTCTATCTATATTTGGCCTATTTTAAATTGCTAGTCCTTATCTCAAAATGAACCTGTTCCAAAGAGTCCAATCGAAGATTAATTAGCCTAGATTGTAGGGAGTCATAACCGTCAAATCCATTGACACTCCTGCACCGATTAGACTCCCACTTGACCAAGAATTAAGCCCGTTGCACATTTATTAACCACATCTTTAAAATTCCATTATTACCTCTCTAATCTCTCATTCTCTCTTCTTCAAAAAGCATAACCGTCGAACCAAGTTCATCATTCTCTACAACTAAAAAGTGATCAAAGCCCTTTTTACTCTCCAAAGATTCATAAACATGTCTTCCACACCACCCCCTGCTACATCTTCATCAACCACTCCTGAATACAGTATCGCTCTTGAAGATACTGGTTCTAATTCCCCATTGCAACACAGTTCCTCCACACAATCTCCATCATGATCTTCCACCCATCAAAACTCTCCAGTTCCAGAACTCTTTCCTGAACCCACTCATTCACCCCAAACAGCTCCAGCCGTTACACCAAGCCCAACTCCAACACCTAGAAAATGTCGAGTAAAAATACAAGCCAGGAAAACAGTTGCCTCCGGCTCTTTTGCTAAGAAATTGAACGAAAGACTTCAAGCAAGTCAGGACCAATATTATGAGAATTCAAGCGAGTCTTTCAAATCTACAAATGAGGAAGAAGCAACTGGTTCATCCGACACTGAAAAGTTAACCGCTGAAATTACGTCTGATCCTAAAATAGCTGAAAACATGTTTATCTTAATTGGGTCTATAGTAGTTGTAGAAGTACTAGATAGGAGAAGGAAAGTTGGTAAAAATTAAGATCTTGAGAGAAAGGGAGAAGGGAGTTCTGTAAGGGGAACTGGGAAGTAAGGTGTCACACTAGCAATATGTGGCCCCTCTCCTGTGTTTTCTGAGGAGGGTGTCAAGGACTTAGGGGGAAGCAACTATGGAGAAGCAGCAGCAGGATTGGAAAGTCTACAACATGCAGTTGATGAACCTGGCTCATCTATTGAAGAAACCTTGGCTGACTTGATGAGGAAATTTGGGGAAAGCTACAAACCCAAGAAAAGGAGAACCACAAAATCCAAGAAAGTTGATACTCCAATACCAACCAAGAAGAGAAAGGCCTCTTCAACTGCTGATGTTACTGCTCCTAAGAGTCGTGCTACCAAAAGTACTGTCAGGAAAAGTGAAGAAGAGATGGAAAAAGCTCTAAGGGAGAGCAAGAAGAAGAAAGCTGCCAAGGGAAATGCAAAGGTTGGCGAGCCTGTTGAGGCAGTTCAGATTGATGATGATGAGATGGACCTGGTCCATCAAGAGGATCAACCGGAATAGCTTGAGGATTAGACACCAAAGCCCAAGAAAGCCAAAATTTCTTTCAAGAAGTCAGTTTCTGTGTCTGCCAAACCCTCAACAGTTGCCAAGCGGACCAGGTCTAAATCAAAGAAGGTAAAGTTCAATGATGATGCTGAGTGGAGTGGAGAGGAAGCAGAAATGTCTGATGAGGAGACAGAAAAATTAACAAAGTTTGGGAAGCATACTATTCTAAAAGGGAAGCTTTTTAGGGACCTTGAGGAGTCTGGAATGATTTTTCTGTTAGAGACGTTGGATGTGCATGGTTGGTAGGACATGGTCTTTCATCTTGATGACAGGCTGACATGAAATGAACTAGTGGAGTTTATGGCCAATGCAGAGGTTAAATATGGAAGGCTTTCTACTAGAGTACAAGGAGTCGAGATCTCCTTTGATGCAAAAGAGCTGGGGGACATACTGAATATCCCTTCTGAGGGGTATGATGACTACACCAGGCAGAGGTGGCCAAGTTTGGATGGACTTCCTTCAGCTCTTCAAATCACAAGATTTTTCAGTGAGAATGAGCAGGAGTTGGAGCCCAGGGCGGTGTTTAAGAGTGAGATGAGGCCACAACCCAAACTGATCTTTGAGTTTGTGATCAAGTGTCTACTGCCTAGGAAAGAGCGAAGGCACATTGCAAGCTATATGGATCTCACCCTCATGAAATGCCTGTACAGTGGTAAACAAATCAATTGGCCTACTTTCATCATTCAACTCCTGGACAGGGTGGTCAATATATCCAAGGCACATGCTATACCGTATGGGTTCATCCTAACTGTTGTGCTTGCTCACTTCAAGGTGCCAGTGAAGAAGGCTGAAATGGCGACTGCCAAGGACCACTTTGGGAAGAACACGCTACTGACCTGGGACTACATTGTGAACATCCCTGAGGATGAACCTGGTTCATCTAAGAAAATGCTTGTGAATAGCAAGTCATGACGCTTGTACATAAAGGTGAGGTCAAGGATGCTGAGATCCTTCGCTAGAAGACTCGCCTTAAAGAGGTTGAAGCTGAGCGGGATGCTCTCAAAGATGAATTAGCTAAGGAAAAGGAGAAGAATTATGGTGTACTGCAAAAGATGCTCCCCCTTCTTCAATAAAAGAACCCAACCTCTACCCCTTCCTAGACTTAGGTGTCCAGTGCCTCCAAAAACCCCTTTATGACCCAGTTTGGGATTATTTTGTCTGCGCCTGTTCTGTTTTTTTCTCATGGTTGTGACTGTTTTATTTCTTTTTGTGTTTGGTGCCTGAACAATTATCAAATCAATGAATTTTGCTATTCTGTTCTTGACTGTATCTCAGTTTCTTAAATAGCTTACATTTTTTGGTTTCTTTTGATGATTAATTCATGTTTTGCACCTGCAGTTGCCTCCATTGCCATGAGTAATTATTACACTTATGGTAAGTTTATCATTTTGCAACTTTTCGATGATGCCAAAAGGGGGAAGATGTGTTTTACAAAAATGTGATGTTTATAACCTAATGAACCTGGTTCTCCATGATAAATGTTTAATGCTATAAAAAGTGTCTATATTAGATTGAAGTGTCTACAGGTTTAAGAATAGGGTTTGTCATCATCCAAAAGGGGGAATTTATTGAATCAAGTCACTGCATGGTTTTGAAGAATGACAAATGTCCCCACGGTTGAACCAGGTCCATCAGGGCAAACATACACAAGCAGACTAGATGGAATGAGAGGAGTCCATATGCAGGAGATAAACATCATCTCTGAATTAAGGGGTTATCTCCTAAGAGAAAATATTGCAAATTGAAGGGGAGATGGACTTCGTATTTAGCTAGGACAGAATCAAGATAAAGGAAGATCAAGGAGGTTGAGATAAAGTCAAACTCTTCCACCGAGGAAGAGTTGCATCAGAATTCTACTTCAGCATCTCAACTATTGATTCTTTAATTTGTCAAAGTGTTCTTGCAGAAGAGTTGCGCACATACACAGAAGTGAAACATAATTGAAGGCATAATTACCAAACAATTTTGCAAACAGTTCATGTGAAGAATCCATGTGCGACTCAAAAGCTACTTGAACCAGCTCGAAGAACCAGTTCCATCTGTTATCTTTTGAGTCTAGTTGGTTGTAGTAGGTGATTACAAATTGTATCTTTCAACTTTATCTAGAAGCAATTGTAATAGGTACACAGTGTTCAAGTTAGAGTTAACTTGAAGTTTGTCACAATTAGCTAGAGGCTAGTGTGCCACAAAGGGATTAGAGTTAGTCCTTAGGTTTACAAAAGAGTTTATTTTGTAAATGTTGTTTGGCTCATTGACATAGTGAAGAGTTTGGGAAAATCCTACTAGGAAGTAGGTCGTGGTTTTTTCACCTTTTGAGCCAGGTGTTTTCCACGTAATATTGTTGTGTTATTTTATTTCTGCAATTATTATTTCGCAAACTGTAGAAGTTGGAACGCCTAGAAGAAACTGGTTCTTCTATTGAGACTGCACTCGAAAATTGGACACCACACAAATCACCCCCCCTCTTGTGTGGTATTGACGCATAAAACATCAATTGTGCACTATGAGATCTCACTCCCCTCTATGCAATAACACAAGCCATTCCCAGTTGCCTCCCAATTCCTTCTTCGCGATCACAGACTTCCCACTGCGTTCACACAAGCCAGTCTAGCAGACCCAGGTTCCTCTTCGCGATCGCACTCCGCCTCCTGCGATCACATAAGCCAAAATCTCCCTCTTCAAATTTACTTCTTCGCGATCGCACTCTTATGGATGCGATCGAAATACACACCGGATGCACTAGCAAACAACAGTAGCCAAATACTCTAAAATGACCTGAATCATGTCATGGAATATAGTAGTCATAGCCCTCATATAGGTGGCCCATGCATTCTTCAGACCGAATGGCATCATCTTGTAGCAATAAAATCCCCACGGCGTAATGAATGCCATTTTCTCAGCATCATCCTCGTCCATCCAAATCTGATTGTAACCAGCAAAACAATCTATTAAGATGTGTATGTTTGGCAGGGGGAAGTCGTCTTTCAGACTGGCCCGGTTGAGATCCCGTTAGTCGATGCAGACTCTGACCTTCCTATCTTTCTTTGGTACAGGCACAATGTTGGCTAACCATGTAGGATATTCGACCACCCGGAGAACCCCAACATTGATCTGTTTGGTGACCTCTTCTTTGATTTTCAAGCTCATGTCTGGTTTGAAATTCCTGAGCTTTTGCTTCACTAGTGGGCATGCTGGATTGGTTGGTATCTTGTGGGCCAAAATAGATGTACTGAGCCCAGTCATGTCATCATATGACCAGGCGAATATGTCCTCATATTCCTTTAAGTATTCTGTGTATTCCTAATTTTCTAATGGTGACAGATGAATTTTGATGCATGTTTCTTTGACGTTCTCTGCGTTTCCCAGGTTGACGACCTCAGTCTCGTCCAAGTTAGACTTGGGTCTATTCTCAAATTTCTCGACCTCTTTGATAATATCCTCAGGTATATCATCCTCGTCTGACTTAGAATCCATTTGTTGCGTTGCCTCATTGCAGGTCACAGTCGTCGGTTCATCAAGATAAGTAATAGTAATGCTGTGTAAAATAAAGTAATGGGGAGGAAAGCAGTAGCAAGTAAATATAAGATTTATAAAGAAACTGGTAATGCTTTGATAAATTAAATAATTATTTAAACACGGGAGCTCTTTCTTGCAAAAATTAAAATGCGAGAAGAAAATAAATAAACTGTAAATAATGCTTGTTTTGTTAGCCTTGCTACCCCAAGGCTCGACAGGCTTTGGTTGTCCTGACGGACCAATTGTTGAGACATGATCCCTTGCTCACGACTTGTATGTAAGGGCCTTCCTCCCCCTCCTCTTCAAGAATGACACAGCAATCCATGTCCTCATCATCCTGAAATAGATCCCTTATTGCCACTAGCGCCTCCTTCTCGTCTGTACCATATGTGATGTCAGCTGGCTGGAAAGTCTGCTCTATGTGGGGTATTGGCTGCTCCAATGGGTAGTAGGGGCCGCGCCATAGTGGCGACCAGTCCTTGAACTCCTCCCAAGTGTACTCGTACCTTAGACCAAAAGTGGTATCGTGCTTCTTAAGTGTTATTGTCTTTGTTATTCCTTGGAGATTCTTACTTAGCCCTTTACCCGACTCGTACCCTTGCCAGTTCAATATGCTTTTGGTCTTACTGCCCCACCACTTGTCCTTGTCAATGGCGTTAACACGTTCCACATTGTGGTAGATTTCTCCACCCAACTTCCTTCTTCCATCGATGACCGAAAAGGTATGGCGACCATAGATATGGTTTCTACCATCTCCATGAATGATTACCTCTTGGTGATTCCATTCAAACTTCACAGCTTGGTGTAGGGTTGATGCTATGGCCCCAGCCACGTGGATCTAAGGTCGTCCCAACAACAAGTTGTAGGACGCAGACACATCTATCACTTGGAAATCTACATCGAACCAAGTTGGTCCCATTTGTAAGCACAAGGTGATTTCTCCCATGGTGGACCTTTGTGAACCGTCGAAGGCTTTTACGTTGATCTCTTCTTCCTTTATCTCATGTAGACTTTTCCCAATTTCTTGAGCGTGACCAGCGGATAGATGTTGAGGCTGGAACCCCCATCAATTAGGATTCTTGTGATGAAATGATCCTCACATTGGACCGTGATGTGTAGTGCTCTGTTACGCCCTAATCCTTTGGGCTGCAACTCATCTTCATGGAAAGTGATCTTGTGACTTTCCAGTACATGGCCTACCATGTTGGCCATTTCCCCACTGGTGATATTGTTGGGCACGTATGCTTCACTCAGCACCCTTAGCAAAGCACTCCTGTGAGATTCAGAGTTTTGTAACATGGAGATTATGAATATCTCAGCTGGCGTTTTGTTCAACTGGTCGAGGATTGAGTATTCCTTGGCTTGTATCTTTCTCCACTAATCGTTTGAACTTGTTTCAATGATGGGGGGACGGTTGTTGGTCTGCTTTCTAGACTCTGCCAAATGTTCAGGGGTATAAACTCTGCAAGTTCTCGTCATACCCTGTGCAGCGATGGCTTCTTCAGACTTGCCTTTACTTTTCCTCCTTGCTTCAGCGGTATAGTCCCATGGAATGGCGTCTGAGTAAAAGGGTGACGTTGTTGACATTGCCACTGGAATAGGTGGGGTCATTCTTATTCCTGCCGGAGTATACGTTATAGATGGCCAGACTGCAACTTCGAGCGGTCGTACAAACTCGACTTCGATCGGCACTGGGGCCTTTCCTTTGGCGGGTGGTCTCGATTCAAACTCAAGTGGAATGGACATGTTCGCTTCAGCTTCTTTAGATGGATGCATCTGGACCACGATCGGATTAAGAGTAATTGCAGGCTTCTTCGGGTCACCCTCGGCAATTAGCCCAATTGATCCCTCGGGATCCCATTCATCTTCAACCTCAATCATGTGGGCACTACCATTATGGTCAGGCAGCGGATTATTGCGAACATTAGGAGCAGGGTCCTTGGCTACAATGATCTTGTTATCTATGAGGGTCTGTAGCTTGTCCTTCAAGGAACAACATTCTTCGATGGTGTGTCCCTTCATACCGGAGTGGTAAGCACATGTTTTGTTTGGGCTGAACCACTGGGAAGGGTTCTCAGGGGCGACATCGGGAATAGGTGTGACATAACCGACGTCTTTGAGCTTTTCGTATAATTGGTCAATGGGTTCAGCTATGGTGGTATACTGTTTTGGCGGACGACGGTCGAAGTTTGGGCGAGGTCTTTGGAAGTTTTGGCGATTAGGTGGTGATTGGTAGTGAGAAGGTTAGGAATTGTAGGCATTATAGACGAGAGCTGGTTGGGAGTATCTGGGCGAGGTAGGCTGATATGTGGGTGGTCAGGGTGTTTGGTATTGACGTGAGGGTGCTTGGTAGCTTGGGACTGGTTGGTACGTGAAGGAAGGTGCAGGGTATACTTGGTATTTGGGAGGGGACTTGGCTTGCTGTACCACCATCACGGCTCCTACATCCTTTTTCTTGGACACACCACCGGATTGCAGGGCTTTATAGGTAGCCTGTAAAGCTTCAAAATTAGTAACAATACCGTTTTTGATACCTTCCTCGATTCGCTCTCCCAGCTTGATGATATTAGAAAACTTGTGCACCTCGACCATCATCAGCCGCTCATAATACTGAGGATCCTGAGCGCGTACAACAAATTTCTTCATTTGTTCCTCTTCCAAGGCCGGTCTGACCTTGGCAGCTTCTGACCTCCAACGAGTAGCATACTCACGAAAGGTCTCTGTTGGTTGCTTCTTCAAGTTCTGGATATAGAACACATCCGGTTCATTCTCCGTGTTGAATCTGAATCTATCCATGAAGTCCGTAGCCATGTTCACCCAATTGGTCCATTTCTTTGGATCCTGGTTGATGTACCACGATAGTGCATAACCTTTCAAACTCCTCATGAAGAGTTTCATGCGGATCCTTTCTTCTTTCCCCACGCCAACCAATTTGTCTCAGTAAGTCCTCAGATGGACTCTTGTATCACCAATACCATCGAACATCTCAAACTTATGAGGTTTGTACCCCTCGGGCAGTTCAACATCGGGCTGTATGCAAAGATCCTCATATTTCAACCCCTCGATCCCTTTAACTCCTTCGACGCCCTGAACTCGGTTTGTGAATTTCTTGAGTTCCTCGGCTAGATTCTTGATGAGCCTGTGCTTCTCATCGGACTCATAAGTATGCGGTGTGGAATGAGCTACGGTTTCCACATAAATGGGATTATCATAAGCCTGGAAGTGGTCTCTCTTCTGATCCTGGAGAGGCGGAGTGTTGTAGTGACATGTGTTGCATTGTGCTAGTGGAACTGGATCTTTGGGGTGATTGGGTTGTTTGGGGATGTTTTGTGGTAAAGTGGGGTTCGGAGCATTTGGTAAGTGAACGTCTGGGACGTTGAGGGAGAATGATAAGTGGGCCAAGTTCTTGACTTGAACAAGTTCCTCTTGGAACTTTAGCAGCTTCTTCTCTAGTGGAGACATACCCTCGTGCAGAACCTGAATACCCTGACCATCAGTGATCTCAACCTGTTCATCACCTGTTGTCTTTTCTGGTACCACTTGCATCTGACATCTTAGTTTTACCCTTGCTTTTCCCTTTAGGAGGTCTGGGGGGAGGAGTAGGAGGAGGGCCCTTTAATCTTGTCCAATAAGCTGTTGATGTCAGAGTGCACGAACTAACCTTTGGGGAAGGGGAATAACTAAAGAAAAACAAAAAAAGGTAGCGAAGTTAGTGAGGATTATGAAGAATATTGCGGTAATTTAAACATGTAATGCGAAAATGTAAAACACATCCTAAATTGGGGAACCTCTTTATGCCTGAGGTAGGCCTAGCGACAAATTAATTTGGAGAACTTAAAATACTAAATGCCTCATTTTATTGATAATGAAATAGACAAATCCAACTTGACTCTAAGAATGCGAAAATATAAAATGTCACTAATGGCCAGTGGCCTTATTACATCAAAAGCAAAGTAAAGACAAATCCTATCTATTTGGTCCCAGAAGGACCTTCCCCAGACTCGGCATCTCTGCTTGCCTTGATCAACATTCCCATCTCGCGGAGTCCCAGCAGCAGTAGGTCCTGGCTGAATTCCCATTTCAGCTCTCTCGGTCTTTTGACAAGTCTCGATCCTCCTAAGGAACTTCTCCTCCAGGTCAACTATGCCTCGCTCCAAGTGTGCTAGCCTCTGGGCGGAAGTGATGGCCATGTCCTTCCATTCCTCAATCATCTTGTTGTTGGCTTTGTGGATTTTGTGATGATCTTCCTCACAGTCACGAAGCCTCTTGCGCAGCTGGTTAAGTCTAGTTGTTGCCTCGGCTTTCTCATCTATGACACTATGTCCTCGAGCGAACCCTGGCTCAATACTTCCTCCCCAGTTATCTTCCAACCATCCCAGATAATAAGGAGAGCAACCAGCGTGATACCTGTCGGGCTCGATAGTATCCTTCTCCAACTGAATCCTGCAGTGCCACAATTGCTGAGCTTGACACTTGTGAGGGCTGTCATCATTTTGGAAGTCCGCCTTGAGATAACTCATTTTCTCGACCCTTGGGATGACTTTCTTCCTCCCTGTCTGCCTCATGACTCGAATCGGGACGTAAGGGTATGTCCCTCTAAGCCCAATCAATATTAGGAATATAGTGTCTCTAGTCCGGATGATGAATTCGCGATCGGGAACCACTCGAACATCCATTGGATCTGATCCTCGATTAGATTTTCCAATAACTTGACCCATCCATTGGCATTCTCCGGCTGTGCAAACATGTCAGGGATGTAGTTCATACGCTTTGGATGATGGAAAGCAATATGATCATCCTAAACTCTCCTATGTATGTCTTGACGGTAGTCACCCCTTTGCAGTTGCTTGGTGAGCCAGAGCTGGAGTAGCAGGTTTCAACCCTCAAAATGTTTCGCTCCTCGTTGACAGTTCTCCAAGGCTCGGTATATGTCGGCAATGATCATAGGTACGATGCTGAAATCCTGCCCGTCGTTCCCTTCCATCAAAGTCTTGGTAACCATAGCTAATCTGGTGTGGATTCTCCCCTTCTTTGTCGGGAAGACCATCAGTACCAAAAAGCAGATTATGAAGACGAATACCCGACGGTGAATGTGCCCCAGAGAGGTGAGGGCGAACTCTTCCTGATATGTGCCGTAAGACTGACTACGTCCATACCTCTCGTACAAGTAGTCAAAGTGGATGTACGAGTCATTCAAGCAGACTAAGTCCGGATTCTTCTTGAGTCCCATCATCTTGAGAAAACCCTGGCCTGTTCGGTTTTCAAGCATCAATAACCCTTGAGACTCCCAAGGCAAACCAACTAAATCCCCTATCTCCTATAGAAACGGTGTCATCTCATTGTTCCCAAATTGAAAAACCGACCGATCACAGTCCCAGAATAAGGTGGCAACCTCTATCACCATGTTATTAGGCTGAATGTCCAAGAGAGAGGGCAAGTTTCCTAGGTGTTTTCTTACTGCTGTTTTTGTCGCTTGAATGCAAGTCTTCCCACCAATTCAGAAGTTTTGGGTGGATGTTGGTGACCATGCCGAATTTGGGGACCTCGTGCCTCATCTCTACAAAATAAACAGGTTAGGCCCTTACCCTCACCGGACTCGACTATTTAATATCAATAATTAGCAATGAGCATTTAAATTTTCCAAATAAATGCACAGAACGTGAAGGCGTCCTTTTGGGTTCCAGGGAAACCCAATGGACTTTGGACAAGGCTATCTTAAAAACTATTGTGCGGACAACACGTTAGCCTGGCTAGGTTTGACCCTGATGCATGCAACATACAATAGAGTAAGGTTTATATTGGGTTTTAGACTGGTTCCCTTGAGCGGACAACTCAAGGGGGAAGGCACGGAACCGTCGACTGCACCGCTGATCGACTAGTTTTACCGCAAATACGCCTTTCCAAATTTAGGGGGTGATAATATTGGAATATCGCAACCACTCATTGTAAGCGTTGCTATAGGATTTTGTTTGGCACGAGTGGAATATGAATGTGGAGCATGATATGCAATAATAAGAATTAAAACAAATAGGCATGTATTTTCACATTGAGGAAAGTGGTAAAGAAAGAAAAAATAACAGTTATAATGGAAAGCGGTTACAAAGAAAACATGAAGATATGTCAGCTTTGCTTAGACAAATAAATACCTGCAGATTTAAACAATTAATAACATGTAATGGGGAATAGGAAAGGGTGTAAGCATTTAAACAGAATAAAAATTCCAAATTCACAAGACAACTTGTAATGGTATAAGCCTAGGGAAAGTCCCCAGCAGAGTCGCCATGTTGTCGCCCCCCCTTTTTCTATCGCACGGGTCAGGTACGAAGAGATCGGGTTTATGACATTTTGGACAACCCTTAAAGGAAAGGTTTAAGAAAGAGTCGCCACCTAACGATTTTTGTGGTGCGTTAGGGCACCTAGAGTTGATAACTCATAAACTAGTTTGCATTACCAGAGATTGGGTAAGGGCTTGAAATTATCCCAAGGGGAAGGTGTTAGGCACCCCTCAAGATCCACAATTATGGGTCCCAGCCAAGAAATCTTGTGAATTTGGACGGTGAACAAGTAGCAAGTAAGGTTCATATAAGAGGGGATTTCAAACAAGTATGAAAATCTTTAAAGGTTTTGGAAAACATTAGAATAAACATTTGAAAAGAACTGTCCTAGGTTTAAAGTAATACGGATCACATAAATCCAATACCCAGTA
Source organism: Nicotiana undulata (assembly GCA_005239495.1). NCBI lineage: Eukaryota > Viridiplantae > Streptophyta > Magnoliopsida > Solanales > Solanaceae > Nicotiana > Nicotiana undulata. The sequence goes on from ML278350.1 coordinate 53,344, forward strand.
TGTCACACCTCGAAGAGGCGTCTACACGTGGTATTAGCGCACCGATCATCATATTCATATTCTACCCTTCCCACCCCGTAAAGGTTATTTAAAATGTGTGTGTTGGTTACGAATGCTTATTGCGTGCTATTACCCGTCCCGTCCTATCAGTCCTGGAGGGTATTTAGGACTACTAATCCTACAAGGTGAGTACTAGGCTGAACTCCTAGGTTTAAAAGGATAAAATTCTAAGCGACATGTAAAACAAATAGGATTACAGATATGGGGAACACATAAGAGCAGATACGGGGCTCACAGATCCCTCCACAAATAAACACATAATTAGCACGTCTCAAACACAATCAAAGTCTTGAAAACAGGATTTAAAACAGGGATTTGAGTTGGAAAACAGTAGGCTTCAGCACTTTTGGTAAAAAGGAATGCCTTTGAAAACTCAGTAATGCAACGGGAAATAGAGGACATAATAATTTTCGGAAAAAGAATGAATGAGTTCGGAGATCCAGTAATTTAGATATAGAAGCAGGATATTAGAAACACACATCATTTTAGAAGAAATCCTCAGTAATAACATGATTTAAATAACAGAGTGATTAAAAGAGAAGGCAAGTGACTTTAAAAATCCAGCAGTTTAAACACAATGGGAGTCGGTAGTTTGGTTAAAATAGTAGGCTATTTCAAAAACCCAATAAAGTTGAAAATGAAGTAGGAATTTTAAAAGACAGAGTGATTTCAGAAAAAGGTAAACTGACTCTGAAAACCAGTAGTTTGAAAACCAATAGAGCAGGAGTCTAATAAAATTCAGTAGAGTGTAAAGGAATACATGATTTCAAGAATCAGTGTTTTGAAAAATAGAGTAGGATTTTTAGAGTTAAATAGGGTGAACTTCAAAAAGGGATAAAAACAAGAGTGAAGCAGCAAAGTTTTAAAGATTTCAAAAGAAGACTAATTAATTCTAATACCAGCCAAGTGTAACACAATTGATTTTGGTTTTAGCACGTATTAGGACTAAGGTTTGCCTAGGCGTGCGCATACATTGCCTATTTATTTGTGAACATGCATATTTAGTTCTGATTTTATGAGAGATAAATGATGATACATTTGCAGAAAAACGTTTCAACCAATTAACCACATTTTTTGTGAGATTATTAGATTAGGTACATGTTAACTAGACGTTCAACAGAGTATAATTGAAAACAGACATGCGGAAAGCAAAATCCTAAGGAACATGATATCTAATGCATATGGGAATACCTAAAAGACATGGTTTCTAAATGTCATGCTTATGAAAATTCAACAGAAGTACATTATAGCAGTTTTATTACTGGTTGTAATTATTGACTGTAAGCGAGGCTGATAAAACGATATGACTGTAATAGGCATGTTGGAATGAAGAACCTAAACAAGATTTCTAATGCATGAAATGCATGTCCTAAACAGGATGTCTATTTTACACATAGGGAAATAAATCCTATGGTCATGGTTTCTACCCATTACTATACTAACATGCATAATCCCCTCCCTCATTCACTATCCAGCCCCAATTATTCGTTTACAAATTATTACAAACCAATAATAACTGAATTACAGTAATGAACAAGGAAAATAAGAAGTTATTCTATAGGGAGCCTTCAATCGACCCAATCTCCCAGCCTCACTCCTTTCGAGTTTCACAGCCTTAATGGCCTGGGTGCGGCAAAGCTCCCAAGGGGCCCAATGGATCCCTGGCCAATACCAGCACCCAAGAAAATTGCCAAGATTTTAACAAGTGCAGTGTAGAGTTACCAGCCTTGTGTGTCAAAGTTCAATGAGTACTCAGGGGTACTCAAGGCAATGCTCACACGAAGGGGGTATGACCTAATTTCTAAGAGTAGCGTAAAGTGCAGGGAAAAGAGGAAAGTTTATAGTTTAAAAAGGAGTTTTCAAAACTGGAGAGTTGTTTTTGAAAGATTAACTTAAAACAAACAGAAACACTAATCAAAAGTTCAGCAGTACAGGGTTGCACACAAGGATAATGGGGCAAAGGGGAAAATAGATCACATAATAACACCAAGAGATACAGAGACTTATGAAAACTCACTAAGCATGAGTACACAAAATCAAAAAGATTCAGGGGACCAAAAAATGGTCGAATTTAGACATAATAGTAGACAATAACAGAATACATGTAGCACTGGTAAGATGAGGAGCAAACGATATCTATAAGCATGTAAGTCATAAGTAGTAATAACAGATAAAGGTTCAGGGGAATTAGGGACACTTGATACTTGAACAAGAAAGAGATGGCCTAGCAGGTGTATACAAGAATAGGTAAAGCAAGTATAGACTTAATCATAAGCATGTAAAGAGATAAGATTGGCAAGTATCAACAGGCAAACAGGGCATTAATTGCATGTAGAACAGTAGAAGCATAGGTAGAGAACAATTAAGAACATGACATACTGAAGTAGTAATAACCACATTGGTTTGGAACTTTGAAATTAATTAGGACGTACCAATAACAAGAGAGCACAGCAGAATGAAAGAGCCAAGTATGAGCACAATAGCAGCCCTGGCTTACAGCCGACTACCAAGAGACAAGAGCAGGGAACAACAGTAGAGCAGAGAAAGAAAGAGAGCAAGAGCACAAGAGAGAATAGTGTGTATTGCTGTGTGTGTTGTGCAATGTATCAGTGTCTTCAGTATGATTCTCAGTATCTTTGTAAAGAGGGAAGACATGTCCTTATATAGTTTTGAAAACAAGCAATACATACGCAAAGAATGCACAAACATGATAATAAAATCAGTCAATGCCAATTAAGACAACTGGACTCCTTTAATTAAGGAGTCTAGTTTCAAACGACATAGTCAAGGAAGAATAAGGAAGGAAAATCAGTCTAAGAAGGCTGACTAGGGCAGCAACATCCACATAGTGCACAGATTAAACCAAATACATAGTGGGTATTTAAGGAAAATTAAACTAACCATGTATTTATAAAGTAAAACAGGGCATCAGTTTGAAAATCACTCAAAAAGATCTCGGATTCAATTGTGATCACAGAGAATCCCATGTAATTAAGGAAAGCTTCACATAAATATAGAAACAATTCAAAACTGATACAGAATTATGGGAAGAATATACGGGACCATGTATTTAAGGAAAACATTACAAGCATGAGATTTTTACAAAAAAGAAGATCAATATAAAACAAGTAAACATCCAGTAGGTAAAGGTCGGAATTATCAGACATTCAAGTAGCAATTACTCATTAACATGAAGAGATGCTCGTAGAAATAGTAGAAACTAGAGATTATAACAATGAATCGAAGCAGGAGTTGCATAAAACACGTAAATGCATAGTTAAGTAGTAAAGAACAACCCAGAATACTTAGGGTTTCACCAATAATAGTTCAGATAACATAAAATCAGGAGATAATAGCTTAAACATAGTAGAGGTGTTTAAAAATCAGAGGAAAATCGTTTTGAGAACAGGGTCGAGAAACCCTAGTTTCAAAAAGAGACAAAAATGCTTAAAACTTGAAGAACCATAAAGATCCAGTAGAGGATGGTTCAAAACATAAAATAATGAGTCGAAATCATTTAAAACAGAGGTTATAAGAGATTTAGGTCGAGATTAGGGTTTCATAGGAAACCAGAGAGGGGCGTGAGAGAACCTGGCTGTGAAACTCAGGAACTATTGTGTTTATAGCATCATCGAGTCAAAACCCATCGGAGAAAGGCCGGAAACAACCCCATGCATAGCTTCAATGGTGGTCTGGTATGGTTGAAAACCCATGAATGCCTCAAAGATGAAGAGACCGGAGAGATAAGGCTTCAAGACGGCTGGTGGTCGAAAGGGGAGAAGTTGGAGGTGGCCGGAGAGATGGTGAACCCCATCGGAGAAAACGAACCCAGAAGGTTCTAGAGAGAAGGAGGAGAGGAAAAGACAGATGATAGAGAGATGGTCTCGAAAGTGAGGGGTCGGGGGGTGGGGGGGGGGGGGTTAGGGATTAATTAAGGAAATAGAAATCAGGGCCGTTGATATAATTTGATCAACGACTCAGATTGATTTGGGGGTTTGGCCGGGTAAAATAAAAATGGTCCGACTGGGTATTTTAGGGGCGGATGGGTTGAATTAAATAGGTTTGAAATGTGGCTAAAATTAAAAATAAAATCAGGCTAGATGTTAAATACCCCATAGAAATAGATAATTAATTAATTAAAATATCTAATAATTATAAAAAGATGAAATGAAGTTTAAATAGGTAACATTACAATAATTAACTAATATTAAGTGTAAGAAAACATAAATTTTGAATTTAAAAAGTATTAAATGTCTAATTAGGCCAGCATTGCAAAATGGTTGTAACTGCAATTAAATAAGATCCAATTGGCCAATTTATGAAATAATTAAATTTTAATAAATAATAAAAAATGACTACAAATGATATAGTAAGCTAGGAAGTATTTTGAAATTATTTAGAGCATAATTTATGAATTATTTTAAATATGAAATGTTAAATACACAGGGAAATAAATTAAATAAAAGTATGAAAAAATAGGAAAAATACTCATTATTGCAAAGAGTAACTTTGAGAGCTTATATGCAAGTTTGAAAATAATTTGAGGAAAAATTGGGTATCAACAGTCACATCTAACTGCAGTGAAGAGAATTCTGAGATATTTGAAAGCCACCACTGACCTGTGCCTTTGGTATCCTAAAGGTAGTAATTTCGACATTGTAGGGTATGCTTATGCAGATTATGCAGGTTTCCTAGTTGACATGAAAAGTACTTCAGGCATGGCACATTTTTTGGGCTCTTGCCTTGTCTCTTGGGCCACCAAGAAACAGAACTCAGTAGCCCTGTCTACTGCTGAGGCTGAGTACGTGGCTGCAGCCTCATGTTGTGCTCAGTTGTTGTGGATTAAGCAACAACTCATGGATTTTGGTATAGAGGTTAGATGCATTCTTATTTTCTGTGACAACACTAGTGCTATTAGTATGACGAATAACTCGGTTCATCATAAGAGAACCAAGCACATAGATCTCAGACATCATTTCTTACGAGATAACTATGAGAAGGGAATGATCTCAATCGAATACTGTGCTACTGACAAACAAATTGCTGATATCTTTACTAAAGCACTAAGTATAGAGAATTTTGAGAGAAACATGCTAGAATTAGGGATGATTAAGATCACCTAGTTGAACTAGTTCAAAAAAAAAAATTGAATAGAATCATTGAAATATGTAACTAACCAGATTAATCATTGCTCAGTTTCATGTCGTAAATGTCATACTCTCTTGCCATGTGTTAATATGATTCTTTGGTTGCTAATGATTATTTTTATTTTTGTTAATTGAGGCCAAAACAATAGACTCTAACACGATGAACCTTGTTCATCGTGGCTGATTCATCTGACTGACAAGGTACGTGCTCATCACTAAACACTTATTGAAATAACTATAGTCACACATGAGCAGGACTCTATCTATATTTGGCCTATTTTAAATTGCCAGTCCTTATCTCAAAATGAACTCGTTCCAAAGAGTCCAATCGAAGATTAATTAGCCTATATTGTAGGGAGTCATAACCGTCAAATCCGCTGACACTCCTGCACGAATTAGACTCCCACATGACCAAGAATTAAGCCCGTTGCACATTTATTAACCACATCTTTAAAATTCCATTATTACCTCTCTAATCTCTCATTCTCTCTTCTTCAAAAAGCATAACCGTTGAACCAAGTTCATCATTATCTACAACTAAAAAGTGATCAAATCCCTTTTTACTCTCCAAAGCTTCATAAGCATGTCTTCCACACCACCCTCTGCTACATCTTCATCAACCACTCCTGAATACAGTATCGCTCTTGAAGATACTGGTTCTAATTCCCCATCGCAACACAGTTCCTCCACGCAATCTCCATCAAGCACTTCCACCCCTCAAAACTCTCCAGTTCGAGAACTCATTCCTGAACCCACTCATTCACCCCAAACAGCTCCAACCGTTACACCAAGCCCAACTCCAGCACCTAGAAAACGTCGAGTAAAAATGCTAGCCAAGAAAACAGTTTCCTATGGCTCTCTTGCTAAGAAATTGAACGAAATACTTCAAGCAAGTCAGGACCAAGATTCTGAGAATTTAAGCGAGTCTTTCAAATCTGCAAATGAGGAAGAAGAAACTGGTTCATCCGACACTGAAAAGGTAACCTCTGAAATTAGGTCTGATCCTGAAATAGCTGAAAACATGTTTATCTTAATTGGGTCTATAGTAGATATAGAAGTAACAGATAGGAGAAGGAAAGTTGGTAAGAATAAAGATCTTAAGAGAGAGGGAAACGGGAGTTCTAAAAGGGGAACTGGGAAGGAAGGTGTCACACTAGCAATATGTGGCCCCTCTCCTGTGTTTTCTGAGGAGGGTGTCAAGGACTTAGGGGGAAGCAACTCTAGAGAAGTAGCAGCAGGATTGGAAAGTCTACAACATGCAGTTGATGAACTTGGCTCAACTATTGAAGAAACCTTGGCTGACTTGATGAGGAAATTGGGGGAAAGCTACAAACCCAAGAAAAGGAGAACCACCAAAGCCAAGAAAGTTGATACTCCACTACCAACCAGGAAGAGAAAGGCCTCTTCAACTACTGATGCTCCTGCTCCTAAGAGTCGTGCTACCAAAAGTACTGTCAGGAAAAGTGAAGAAGAGATGGAAAAAGCTCCGAGGGAGAGCAAGAAGAAGTCAGTTTAGGCCTGTTGAGGCCGTTCGGATTGATGATGATTAGATGGAACTCGTCCATCAAGAGAATCAACCGGAACAGCTTGAGGATGAGACACTAAAGCCCAAGAAAGCCAAGACTTCTTTCAAGAAGTCAAATTCTGTGTCTGCCAAACCCTCAACAGTTTCCAAGCGGACCAGGTCTAAATCAAAGAAGGTAAAGTTTAATGATGATGCTGAGTGGAATGGAGAGGAAGCAGAAGTGTCTGATGAGGAGACAGACAAACTAACAAAGTTTGGGGAGCATACTATTCTAAAAGGGAAGCTTTTTAGGGACCTTGAGGAGTCTGGAATGATTTTTCTGTTAGAGACGTTGGATGTGCAGGGTTGGTAGGACATGGTCCTTGATCTTGATGGCAGGCTGGCAAGAAATGAGCTAGTGGAGTTTATGGCCAATGCGGAGGTTAAAGATGGAAGGATTTCTACTAGAGTACAGGGAGTCGAGATCTCCTTTGATGCAAAAGAGATGGGGGACATACTGAATATCCCTTCTGAGGGGTATCATGACTACACCAGGCAGAGGTGGCCAAGTTTGGATGGACTGCCTTCAACTCTTCAGATCGCAAGATTTTTCAGTGAGAATGAGCAGGAGTTGGAGCCCAGGGCGTTGTTTAAGAGTGAGATGAGGCCACAACACAAACTGATCTTTGAGTTTGTGATCAAGTGTCTACCGCCCAGGCAAGAGCAAAGGCACATTGCAAGCTATATGGATCTCACCCTCATTGAATGCCTGTACAGTGGTAAACAAATCAATTGGCCTACTTTCATCGTTCAACCCCTGGACAGGGTCGTCAATAGATCCAAGGCACATGTTATACCGTATGGGTTCATCCTAACTTTTGTGCTTGCTCACTTCAAGGTGCCAGTGAAGAAGGCTGAAATGGCGACTGTCAAGGACCCATTTGGGAAGAACACGCTACTGACCTGTGACTACATTGTGACCTATGACTACATTGTGACTACTGACCTCCAAAAACTCCTCCAAAAACCCCTCCACTGAGGAAGAGTTGCATCAGAATTCTACTTCAGCATCTCAACTATTGTTTCTATAAATTGTCGAAGTGTTACTGCAGAAGAGTTGCGCACATACACATAAGTGAAACATAATTGAAAGCAAAATTACCAAACAATTTTGCAAACAATTCATGTGAAGAATCCATGTGCGACTCAAAAGCTACTTGAACCAGCTCGAAGAACAAGTTCCATCTGTTATCTTTTGAGTCTACTTGGTTGTAGTAGGTGATTGCAAATTGTATCTTTCAGCTTTATCTAGAAGCAATTGTAATAGGTACACAGTGTTCAAGTTAGAGTTAACTTGAAGTTTGTTACAATTAGCTAGAGGCTAGTTTGCCACAAGGGGATTAGAGTTAGTCCTTAGGTTTACAAAAGAGTTTATTTTGTAAATGCTGTTTGGCTCATTGACATAGTGAAGAGTTTGGGAAAATCCTACTAGGAAATAGGTCGTGGTATTTCACCTTTTGAGCCAGGTGTTTTCCACGTAACATTGTTGTGTTCTTTTATTTCTGCAATTATTATTCTGCAAACTGTAGAAGTTGGAACACCTAGAAGAACCTGGTTATTCTATAGAGACTGCACTCGAAAATTGGACACCACACAAATCCCCCCCCCCCCCTCTTGTGTGGTATTGACGCATAAATCATCAATTGTGCACTATGCGATCTCACTCCCCTCTATGCAATCGCACAAGGCATTCCCAGTTGCCTCCAAATTCCTTCTTCGCGGTCGCAAACTTCCCATTGCGTTCGCACAAGCCAGTCCAGAAGCCCCAAGTTCCTCTTCGCGATCGCACTCCGCCTCCTGCGATCACATATGCCAAAATATCCCCCTTCAAATTTACTTCTTCGCGATCGCACTCCTATGGATGCGATCACAATGCACACCGGATGCACTAGCAAACAATAGTAGCCAAACACTCTAAAATGACTCGAAACCATCCCGAAACACATCCGAGGTCCTCGGGACCCCGTCCAATTACACGACTCAGTCTCATAACATCCCACGGACTTGCTCGAGGCCTCAAATCACATCAAACAACGCCGAATCCACGAATCGCACCCCAATTCAGGCTTTATGAACATTGAAATTTTAAATTTCTACATCTGATGCCGAAACCTATCAAATCACGTCCGATTGACCCCAAAATTTTCACACAAGTCATATTCGACATTACAGACCTGCTTAGACTTTTAGAATCGCGTTCCGACCCTGATATCAAAATTTCCACTTCCGGTCAGATTTCTCAAAAACCTTCAAATTTCAGTCTTTAGCCAAATGACATCAAAATGACCTACGGACATCTGAATTCACTTCCGATTGCGCTCCCAGACTCAGAATCCAAAACGGACATCAATATCTCTGAAATGCAATTCCACCTAGACTTATGAAATTCTTCTAAAATGCTAACTTCCATAATATACGCCGAAATGCACCCGGGTTATCCGAACCCCGATCCGAACATACACCCAAGTCCGAAATCATCATACAAACCTGCTGGAACCTTCAAATCTTGATTCGGAGGTCGTTTACTCAAAATTCGAATCTTAGTCAATTCTTCCAACTTAAGGCTTCCGAAATGAGAATTTTCTTTCCAATTTACTCCGAACTTCCCGAAATTCAATTCCGACAACGCCTACAAGTCATAATACCTGAAACGAAGTTGCTCATGACCTCAAAGTGCTGAACGATGCGCTAGAGCTCAAAACAACTGGTCGGGTCGTTACCAAAACTATGAATTAAACCTTAGAACTCAGAATTTTCATCAAGAACACTTAAAGTTCATAACTCTTCAACCGGATGTCCGAATCACGTCAAACGAACTCCGTTTTTCACCAAATTTCACAGTTAACCTTTTAATATCATAAACAATCTGTACCAGACTCCGTAACAAAAATACGGGCCCAATACCAATGATTTTAAACATTATTTCTTTTCTTTAATTCATAAACATTTCAGCAAAATAATTTCTTTCAAAAATTGATTTCTAAGGCTTGGAACCTTTGAATTCATTTCCGTACATAAGCCCGAGTCCCATATTTTACTACAGACCTCCCGAGATCGTCGGAACACGGATCTGGGTCCGTTTACTAAAAATATTGACCAAAGTCAACTTGTACCAAATTTAAATTCTAGAAATCACTATTTCTCATATTTTCACATAAAAGCTTTCCGGTTTCACGCCCGAACTGCGCATGCAAATCGACGTATTCACAATTAGTCTTTTTATGACAATTAAGTATGGGACGGAGTCTAAATTTATAATATGACCCCTTGGGTCATCACAATCTCCACCTCTAAAACACACGTTTGTCCTCGAACGGACATAGAAAGTTAGCTGAATTTGCAAACAAGTGTGGATATCTACTCTGCATGTCCGACTCGGACTCCCAGGTAGCTGCCTCAAAGTTGGACTCTCCACGACACTCGAACTGAAGGATAACTCTTAGACCTCAACTAACGAACGTGCCGGTCTAAAATAGCTACCGGCTCCTCATAAGTCAAGTCTTTGTCCAATTGGACAGAGCTGAAATCTAACACGTGGGATGGGTCACCATGTGTCACGACCCGAAATCCCACCTTTCAGGCCGTGACTGCGTCTAACGTTGAACCCGCTAGACAAGCCAACATATACAACATTATTGCCTTAATAACACAATGTAACAGTATTTAAAACTATTAACCTTTAAATATTTACTGAAATAGCTCGAATCCACAAATGTTCAACCTTTTTCAAAAACATCCCACACCATTAGCTCTCGAATTTTTACTGAACATCCCAAATCACTTCAAAAGTTTCACAGCAGAAAAATAATAATATTACCTCAAAACAAATAATGAAATGATAAGACAACAACAACGAACAATCCCAAAACCGGGGTGTCACAACCTCACGAACTAACTAACTGAGTGCTAAATACAAAGTCTGAAAGAAATATATAATTTCCTTGGAACTAGAAGAAAAAGGCAAGACAATGAGGAAATACAAATGTAGGAGAGACACCAAGGCCCACGAACGCCAGCGGGTATACCTTGAAGCTCTGGGTGTAGTGAAGGTGACTCCCTCAACGTGGTCCACTGGGTCCGGATGCGGGATCTGCACAACATTAAGGAGTGCAGTGTAGTATTAGTACAACCGACCCTATGTACTGAGTAAGTGCCGAGCCTAACCTCGGCCGAAGTAGTGACGAGACTAGACTTGACATTAACGATAACCTGTCCTATTCTACAGCAGGTAACAAGAAATAACACAAGGCAGGAGATAAACCGGCAAGTAGGGGATTCGGGAGAAGTAAAGGGGGACAAGTGAAATAAAGTAGTCACATCGACAGATAGAAGTGATCCAGAGAAACAATCCAACATAATCGACAACGAAACAAGTATAAATGTCAGAAAAGTAAACAATGGCACGGCATCACCCTTCGTGCTTTTACTCTCTTCCTCACGATGCAATGTAATCAAATATCATGGCACGGCATCACCCTTCGTG
>ML278351.1:1379-28450 GCA_005239495.1 Nicotiana undulata
TATTTCTTTCAGACTTTGTATTTAGCACTCAGTTAGTTAGTTCGTGAGGTTGTGACACCCCGGTTTTGGGATATTTGCGATGTTGTTACCTTTATCATTTCATTATTCGTTTTGGGAATATTATTACTTTTCTGCTGTAAAAACTTTTGAAGTGATTTGGAAATGTTCAGTAAAGGCTGAAAGTTAAGGAAATTGAGATATCCCAGTAGAGGTTGGAAGGTTAATTGGTTTTATTACTGTTACATTATTTTATAGATGTGAAAGTGTTGTGTGCGTTGGCTTGTCTAGCGGGTTCAACGTTAGACGCAGTCACGGTCGGAAAGGTGGGATTTCTGGTCGTGACAAGAAGAGAAAGAAACGAGAAAGAAGAGAGGCGGGTTGAGAATATAGAGTGTGCTGGAATGAAGAAAAATGAAAATAAAGAAACCATAAACGTTTATCTTTATAGTGGGCTAAAGACTAAAATTTTCTTTTGGATCATGAACGACCTGGGCCAAACTAGGTAAGGACTTCAAACATGGGACATTTCGGTTGGGCCGTTAGGCCAAGTGACAACGGCGGTAAATTCTTCCCATTTTATTTTTAGTTTTAGCTGCATTTGTATAGTACGTGTATAATGATGTATAACTTTGTATAAACTTGTATTTGAAATGTTAAATAATGTATACCAATATTTCGCTGGCATAGAAAAACAAAATCAATGTTAATAGAAAATATAGAGAATACGAAGTAAAACACAAAGAAAGATCTAAACAAAAAGTAACCAAAACAAAAGCAAAAGGGAACTACGGCAAACAACAACAAAAAACATGCAACAAAACTAAAATTACTACAGTGATAGAGAACATACTTCAAAAGAAAGTTCAATGTTGTATAACAATATTTTCACACCCCAATATACAATATTATACAACATTTCACCCTTATTATAATTTTGTATAATGTTATATAATATTGAATAATGATGTATAACGGTGTATATAAAACTGGATTTCATCTTCAACTTCCTTCTTCAACTAATATGGTTCCAAAACCAACGTTACTCAAACTCAATTAACCTAACACTCAAGATTCATATTATTACAAGTTTTTTCAATAATTTTTAACTTAACCTAATCACTTTAGAGTTAGATTTTCCAAATCCGAGTTGAACTTAGAGCTTCAAAGCTCCTTCAATGGAGTTTTTAATTTGGATGCAAACAAACTTCAATTTTAAATTTAGACACCCATCAATCGAGATTTAAATATTTGATATCTATAAATATTTAGGAAGTTTAAGCAACTTAGTAGAGAAAATGCTTTAAATCATTTGAGATCTATAAATATTCAGATATATGTGAGTGAGAGAAGAGAAAGAAATGAGAAAGTAAAGAGAGGCGGGTGGAGAAAATAGAGTGTGCTGGGAATGAAGAAAAACGAAAATAAATAAACCGTAAAAGTGTGTCTTCAATGGTGGGCTAAATGCTGCAAATTTTCTTCCAGATTATGTACAACCTGGACCAAATTAGGTAAGGACTTCAAACGTGGACTATTTTCGGTTAGGCTATTAGGCCAAGTGACAACGACCGTAATTCTTCCAAAAATATTTATGGTATTCGGTAATTTAGAGGAAGCTTAATAGTATTTTTTGCACAAAGGCTTGCAAGAAATGTATGAATTTTTAAATACAATTTCACTCCATTCAAGTCTCCTTTATTCTATATGAAATTGTCATTTAAGCAAATATATTTGAGGTCAACGAATATTAGGATTCAATCTTAAACAAGTCGGTGTCGGTTACTCTGAATTTATATGAATTTTCATTGACCATGTTTCTTTAATTTCAGAAACTCTATTAAGAATAATATTATAAAAAAATATACGAATATATTGTGGCATTTGAATTTAAGAGGCGAGAGAGCTTTTTTATTTATAGAGTCAAATATAATAAAATGAACAAATAGTAGAAATATAAAAAGGGGAAAAGGATAAAACGAGTCTAAACAAATTAACAAAACAATACTTTAAGTTATATTAATTGTTTATGTACTATTTGTAGACAATAAATTTGCGTCGAGAAAATAAAACCAAGACCGAAAAATATTGCAACAATCGTAGTATTTTATTTCAATTATTTGAGTATTGCAATCTCTATGAATATTGTGATTCTTCTTTTCAATAGTAAATAAATTCAAGGGCCTTTGAGCTTGATCTTGAATTCAACTAGTACGAACTTTGATTTGAACTCGTACTCCTTGAATCTTGACTTGTTCTTTGTTCTTGAGCCTGAACTTGATTGTTTGAAGCTTGAAACTTGTAAAAAGAATTGTTGCGTTTGATCCACGAGCTCTCTCTTGCTTCTTGTTATAGATTCTAGTGTCTTTTATGAGTTACGAAGACCCCTATTTATAGTTGTGGGAGGAAATAGTTATGATAAGAACAAACTCTTTCGAGGAATTCTTGCTCTAGTTGATCCCACAGATCCAGCCTCGAGGTCCGTGTACCAATAAAAAACATTTCCTTTTAATGAGCGGACAAACTACTTGACGAGGTAATGCACATAAGTCCTAGCATTGTTGCATGTCTCAAAGAAAAATCTTGGTGATCTTCTCTATCTAATGAATGGGGAGTCCGCTTTAAAATCGTCCGCAAGTGCGCCACATGTTAACTGTTGAAATTTTGGAGGTTGATAGCCAACAAATATCTTCAACATATCGATCCTTGAAGTGTACAACGTTGTGTAGTTAAATGAGGACTTGGAAGCGACTTCATATTTGCTTTTTATTGTCCCTTCAATCAACCCCCTTAGTTGATTGATTAGAACTCCCTTCCGAAGAGACTGGAATTTCCTTAGTGGATGCAACTTGTCGTGAGGGAGCATCAATCTCTTGAATTTCTGGGAGTTTTCCATATGCATGGGTGGATTCTTCTTCCATTAAGATTCCCACCCTGTCTGTTAGCTTGTCAATTCTAGCATCTTGATTTTGCATAAATTTGGTCAAGCCAGCGATTGCTTCCGTCAAGTTTGCCAACTGCTCCTCCACAGACGAAGTGTTTGTCACCATGGCTTGCATGATTGTTGTGGACGATGGAGAGTAGCATGGATTGTCACACAGATTGATCCTTGATTGGATCATGCTATATCGTGTAAGTGGGGAAGACCCATCATTTGAAGCATCCTCATCTTCCTTCACAACAAAGTGCTTGGATCCGGAGAGGTCAAACAGAGCAAGAGTTTTCTTGATCTTTTCAGCAACATTGCTTCCTCCTTCGGGAGCATTTGTGGAAGATCTTTCTCCTTTTGAGGATGAAGATCCGAAAACAAGGGTAGATGCGGACGACACATGGGGTGCTTGTTGTCCTAACGAGCTTGCTTTGCTCCTCGTAATTGGTCCAAAGCTTCCAAGGGTAACTTCGAGTATGTTTTCCACATCAACATAGAACCCGGAATTAGCAGCCTTGGCGGAAGTTGAACTGGAGTTGATTTTCTTGGAAGCCATTTCGTTGTTCTTGAACTTTGGTGATTGAAAAGTTGAGATGAGAGGTAGAGATTATCCCACCGGGCGTGCCAGAATTTGTAGACAATAAATTTGCGTCGAGAAAATAAAATCAAGACAGAAAAATATTGTAACAATCGTAGTATTTTATTTCAATTATTTGAGTGTTACAATCTCTATGAATACTCTGATTCTTCTTTTCAATAGTAAATAAATTCAATGGCCTTTGAGCTTGATCTTGAATCTATATTTGTTTTCACGAACGATGATCTTGAATTCAACTAGTACGAACTTTGATTTGAACTCGTACTCCTTGAATCTTGACTTGTTATTCGTTCTTGAGCTTGAACTTGATTTCTCGAACTTGAACTTGATTGCTTGAAGCTTGAAACTTGTAGAGAAATTTGCGGCGTTTGATCCACGAGTTCTCTCTTGCTTCTTGTTATAACTTCTGGTATCTTTTCTGAGTTATGAATACCCTTATTTATAGTTGTGGGAGGGAAGAAGTATGATGAGAACAAATTCTTTCCGACCAATCAGATTGAAGTGTGACATGGCCGTATTTGATTGGCTAGAACATGTCACTTGCACACGTGGCATAATTTTTTAATGTGACTTGGCATGCTTTGTCATTTTGACACGTGGCACGATCCTATTGGCTCTTCTGCTTGACTTGGCGTGCCACGTCATTTGACACGTGGCACCAAACTGGATCTCTACGAAGATGACATCTTGGGCTTAATGAAGCTAGCTCATCACTTTAGCCCAATTAAGTGGGCTAACCCAATTGATTAAGACTTATTTATTTAATCTATATATATTAAATTTATATAATTAATTTAATTATATTAGCCCGTAGTATTTATTTGGACTAATATATCTTGAATTTAAAATATAATCCAAATTATTTTATGATTTAGTTTTAATAAAATTTATATGCCTACACTATTATTTGTTAAAATCCTGTTATTCAGCCAGCATTCAGGTTACCCTATTTGTTTTGAGATTTTTGTGTCATTCAAAATAAGTTATTTGCAAAAATAAAGTGGAAAACGAAAAAAGAAAACAGAGAAATATATCTTAGTTTATGTACAAATCCGTCGTCTACTGCTAAACCCTCTCATCCTCTTCCTTGCTCGAAAACCCCTTCACTATCTGCCTCCTTCTTCCCCCACCCCTACCACCCACCCCACCCACCCTCATAAGGGTCTCATTATTATTATTATTATTATTATTATTATTATTTATTATCTATTTCTTGGGTTCTTCTAAAATTAGCTCTAAAGCTCAAGAATCAGAAAAGCAGTCACCATTTAAAGCTGATGTTTTTACATAGTTATTTGAGACCAACATTCATGGTTTTGATCTTTCCGTTATCTTCTCTCCAGTTTTAGCTATTTTGGGTTTTGAATGGCATTAGTTCAACACCTATTAACTACTAGCTGCCGCTCCATCATGGTATGTATAATGTATTTGCTTTCAGGAATTTGAATTTGAAGATAAAGTTTCAAATTTTTTAGTTTATTTATTTTAATTCACAATTTACAATTACTAGAAAGAAAATTGAAAAGGTTAAAAGCTTAGTTTATCAGTGGTAGAATCCAACAATATGCTCACTTTTCTCCTTTTCTATTGATAGGAGTATTATTTAGTATGTAACTTCCTTGAGTTGAATCACTGAAATAAATATGGAATAGGTGAAAACCATAGGGAATAATTTGACTGAGTTGAGATGCATAATTTCATTGCAATTCAGAGAATAAAGTTTTTATTCATGTTAGTTTGTAGTTGGGTTGGGGAAAACACAGTCGGAATCCATTTGAATTATTCTTTCTGTCCATGTCTTGTTAGAGTTAAAGAGCAAATGTTTTCTTTAATTCTCATGGAAGTAAGCTTATGCTATTGAATTTCTTTTTAGGAGCACTCACTATTGTGAACCAAACTGGAAAGAGCTCTTTCCATTATCTCTGTTCCCTAACTAATGCCAAAAAGGAAAAAAAAAAGAGAATGTTTTTTGTAGATTTTGTAGCACAAACAGAGGAATCTTTGGACCTTGTATTTTTTCAATCTTTTTTCCCCTACTTTGTGAAGTTCTATAATATATATACATATGATGGTTATTAGGAAAATTCGAAAATCTGTTTTGGCCCGTTCTATACACGTGCGATTGATGAAAAGATTCTTATCTGAATTCCTTCTTGCGATATCCACTGTAGTGACTTTACCTTTTTTTTTGTTAAGTTGCAGAACAGGACATTGCATAATTATCAGACAAATTGCTTACAATGTTCGACGCATGCGACTGTTGACAGATTTGAAAAACTGTCTCGTAAAGCCAGGATATGTTGTGGGACCAGAACTATGCAACCGATGAATTTAAGAGTCACGTCTCAACAGAGAATTCATCCTCTCAGAACCTATGCTAATGAGCCTGGATCTTCTTCTGCATTTAGTATCCTTCCGCTATCAAAGCAAGGATTAGCCAGTAGACCAATGCCCATTATCTTCAGTTTCAGGTCATTTGGAGGAATAAGTTCACGGTCTTACAACACAAAAGGGAAAATACATTTTTCCCCTGATGCAAGAGCAATAGAAGATAAAGGCACTGTTGGATCAAAAGTAGTTAGTGATGGAAATAAAACATTCTTTAAAAATTTCAAGAATCACTCAGAGCGGTCAAAGGAATTGGCTGTTCATAGAAGAAATGCTATGCCGGACAAGGTGGCTGAGAAAGGCAGTCCAACCTCTAAAGTATCAGCTAGTAAGCATGTTGATCTGGTCATTACAAAAGACACCCCTGTTAAGGTTGATGAGAAGGATGTCAACCTGGAAATTTCAGGTCTGTCTCTTAGTAATAATGGGAAGTCAACTTCCACGGGTAAGGAGAAAGCAAAGAAGCAATCAAGAAGCAAAAAGAATAAAAATGTTGCTTCTGATGCAGTAGATCAGCCAAAAGTTTCTAGGACTCCCCGAGCAAAGAAGTCTAATCCTGCTAAAGATGAGCAATCTTCAGCAGTATCAGAGGTTCGCAATTGAATTACAGTATTTTGATGTATTTTGCTGCATAATTACCTGCACTAACCTTGTAGTATTCCAGATTAGTTCGCCGGTTAGTTCTTCCACAGTAGGCCCTGTTGGTGATGTCTCGACGAAGGTTGACTCGGCCCAAGGGAAAAGAACCTCTCCCAGGAAAAGGAAATCCACCACAAAGGAGAGCAATTCTCTTGGAGAACTGAATGAGGCATCTGCATTGCCATCTCATAGTAAGTTAGTACCAAACCAGAGTTCAAATGTGAGCAGCAAAAGTAAGCCCCCGGGAAACAAAACATGGCCAAAACTATATCCTCCGACAGCAAAGTCTGTATTGGTGGTGGAGTCTGTCACAAAGGCGAGAGTTATCCAAGGGTACCTTGGTGACATGTTTGAAGTCCTGCCGAGTTATGGTCATGTCAGGGACTTGGCTGCAAGATCTGGATCTGTCCGACCAGATGATGACTTCAGCATGGTCTGGGAAGTACCTTCTGCTGCGTGGACTCATCTCAAGAGCATAAAGGTTGCGTTAAGTGGGTATGTTATCTGTTGTTCCAACTTCTGATTAGCAATCTATTGACATAGTACTAACACGTTGGGAAGGACTAGTGGTGATTATGTGATTCATATGTCCTTTTTTTTCAATGATCATGACTATAGTGGGAAAAAAACAGTTGTTCTGAGGTTCATCAATGCTAAGTTAACCAATTGACCAGTTACATAGAGAAGATGGAAGACACACCAAATCCCATTTTTTTTCTTCATAAAATGGCTGTTTTGTAGCTAGGACTGTTTAAAGCAATGTCATGTTCAGTTTCTTATCTGTTTGTCATTGATTCTCAGAGCCCAGAATCTTGTTCTTGCATCAGATCCTGATCGTGAAGGAGAGGCTATTTCCTGGCACATTATAGAGATGTTACAGCAACAGGATGCCCTGCGTGATGATATTAATGTGGCAAGGGTTGTTTTCAATGAAATTACTGAATCGTCCATCAAAGCTTCCCTGCAGTCTCCAAGGGAGATTGATGCAAATCTAGTACATGCTTATCTTGCAAGGCGTGCTCTTGATTACCTGATTGGGTTCAACATTTCTCCACTGCTATGGAGAAAATTACCTGGTTGTCAGTCTGCTGGTCGGGTTCAGTCTGCTGCCCTAGCACTTATATGTGACAGAGAAATGGAAATTGACGGATTCAAACCACAGGAATATTGGACCGTCCTGGTTGAGTTTAAGAAAAACAGAAACCTAGATTTAGCCAATAACTTTTTGTCATCCCACTTGACTCATTTTGATTCCAAGAAATTAAACCAGTTCTCTGTTAGCTCTCTTACCGAAGCAACAGAAATTGAACAGAAGATAAATGCATCAAATTTTGAAGTTATAAGCTCTAAGATAACCACAAAGCAGAGAAACCCTCCTCCTCCTTATATAACATCAACACTTCAGCAAGATGCTGCAAACAAATTAGATTTTACATCAACATATACGATGAAACTTGCACAAAAGCTCTATGAGGGGATCCAGTTGTCTGATGGCAAGGCAACAGGATTGATAACTTACATCAGAACAGATGGATTGCACATTTCAGATGAAGCTACCAAGGACATTCAATCCTATATCAGCGAAAGGTATGGGCATAATTTTGCATCAAAGAATGCTCGTAAATACTTCAAGAAGGTAAAGAATGCTCAAGAGGCCCATGAAGCTATTAGACCCACTGATATCCGAAAGCTACCCTCAACGCTTGCTGGGGTGCTGGACGATGATGCACTTAAGCTATACAAACTTATATGGTCCCGTACCATGGCATGCCAGATGGAACCTGCTACGATGGAGCAGATACAAGTTGATATTGGGAAACCTGACCAGTCCATAATCTTTCGTTCTGCAAGCTCAAAAGTACAGTTTCCTGGCTACCAAGCTGTCTACGAGGATGCGGAAACTAACTCAATGAGAGATAATGAGAGTGGGAGGGATGACCGTTCTGAAGTATTTGAGGCTCTTAGGAATTTAACTGCTGGGGATCAAATGTATTTGGGTAAAGTAAAACTTGAGCAACACCACACGCAGCCTCCACCACGATACTCGGAGGGGTCTTTGGTTAAAAAGTTGGAGGAGCTCGGCATTGGAAGACCTTCCACTTATGCAACCACAATAAAAGTGTTAAAGGATAGGAATTATGTCACTGCCAAAGGCAGAACACTCTATCCTGAATTTCGTGGGCGTATGGTATCAGCATTTCTCTCTCATTACTTTACCGAAGTAACAGATTATAGCTTCACTGCCGACATGGAGACAGAACTTGATAATGTCTCTGCTGGTTTGACTGAATGGAAAGGCCTTTTGAGAGATTACTGGACTAGATTTAGCAAGTATTGTGAACATACTGGTAATGTGCACATTCATCAGGTGGAGAAGATGTTGGAGAAAACGTTTGGTGATTTTCTGTTTGCATCTCTTCCTGATGAAAGTAGGACATGCCCAAGCTGTCTTCAGGGAACTTTAATCTTCAAAGTGAGCAGGTTTGGTGCAGGCTATTTTATAGGTTGTGACCAACACCCAAAATGCAAGTAAGTAATGAGCTACCATAGATTTTGGATCTTTTAAATACTGTCATTTCATCTTCTCCTGATACCAGTCTCGATGAACTTCCTTAAAGATTATACTGTTATCCCTTTTTTCCGATAAGGTAAAGGTTTAGTGTTATCCCATGCAAAGCAATTGGAAAACAAGAGTCCCCTCTTCCCTTTTTTCTGGTTCTAACTTCTACATCCTTTGCACTTTGAGTTGCTACTTCAAATATGTCGGGCATGTATTCCTTAGCTTAAGCTTAAAGTTCGTTCATTACTTCATTTCCAGCATTAAATCTTTATTTCAGTTATCACACCTTGTAAGTTGTAAGCACATAAACTTATGAATCTCTTAGCAGTATAACGAATTTGTTATTATCTTGATAGTGCAGAACAATAAAGAGAAATATAGTTGTATACTTTTCTCCTTCTCTTTCAATATCGTTTTCAAGTTATTGGCTGATGTAGCTTTGACATTCATTCTTAGGTATATTGCCAAGACATTATACGGTGAAGAGGATGAAGACATCACCTCTGAAGACACTAAAAGAAATGTAGAGCCGCCAAAGTTGCTGGGTGTCCATCCATCTTCAAATGAGAAGGTTACCACTTCAACCCTTTATATATCAGTCGATTGGTTATACTAGTTGATCTTTTGACCAAAATACTGGTTGTACTAGTTGAATTTTACTTTCAGTTAATTGTTTGTTCTCAGAGATGTAAAGACCTTTATGCCCTTTTCTCCTTAGGTTCTTCTGAAGAATGGACCATATGGATACTATGTTCAGCTTGGAGAAGACAAGAAAGGATACGTCCCCAAGCGGGCTTCTCTTTCACAGGTATTTTGAGAAGTACTTTATGGAACTTGGTTCTTTCACATGTATAAATACTATTTTTCCACGTTTATACTACAATAATAAAAAAAGCAATTGCTCCAAAGTCGTAGAGTGGAGCCTTTTTTTCCCCTACTGATGAGTAGAGGTGAACTGAATTACCTTTATTTTGATATAATTGCACCTGGAGTATAATTTTTTATTGATCACTGCTCTTATTTCCTTCCTTATTTAGTTAAAAGAGACAAGTTTTCTAGATTGGCAGTGATGTAAATGCATTTTTCATGATCTAGGTGAAGGATATCACTTCTGTTACCTTGGAAGATGCCCTGGAGTTGCTGCGTTACCCTGTAACATTGGTATGTTTGAATGTGTCTCCCTTTATTTAAAAATTATTTCTGTCTTCAGTTTTAGATTTCTCCATCACTGGTTATCAGTATGCATATAAATGATGAATGGGTCTTGTTTATAGGGAAACCATCCAGATGATGACCAGCCTGTCATTTTAAAGCTTGCAAAGTTTGGATTTACAATCAGACATAGGCGAACAATTGCTCCAGTACCCAAGGTTTGGTTCACTCAAACCTTGTTTTGATATGCTAGCTTGCTGCTGAATAAACAAAGATTGGTGCTTTACCCCTGTTAACTGTAATTACAAGGTATTTATCAGAGAAATTTTAGTGGAATCAATAATGATATGATAAAAAGTGATGGCACAACTACAAAATCATAGGTCTCCTGCAATCTTGATGGACGAAAAAGTGAAGTTCGTGTTGTCTAGCTCTCCAGTTTTCAAAATGTCGCTTTACTAGTATAAATTGATGATGCTTGAGACTTGAAGCAGGAACAAGCATCTATCACAGAGGAGTACTTTAAGTATTTTCTCCCAATTCATAATCATTAGACTTCTACACCTTTGTGCTTAATCTAGTGAGAAGTAATGGATTTTGTAGAAGTGTCTCCTTTCTGTCTAGAATTCCGGTATCAAAGTTTCTTTCTTTTCAGTCATCAGATAACTGATAACTTTGTGCTTAATCTTTTTAAGGAATTAATTGCTTGTTCATAATTGCTTATTAGGAATAACCACAATTTAAAGACTGGTCGCACAAGCATTTATTAGTATGACGGTGTATTCCTGTATATCAGCCTTAAGACTACTCTAGTGTTGTTGTATGGCCTCACAATATTCACTACTTGTATTTGAGAAACAATAGTTGGTAAAGTAGTTTTTATGAGGGCAGAACCTGCCTAACTGAAGAAACAACATTTTTTGCCAACCTTTCTGCTAGTATCTTCCACTAGGTTTTTGTTCCAAGTGTTAATTTGGAACTTTGTCCTCACATTTCTTATCACTCATCAATTGTTGTACTGAAAGGGAATTCATTTGAAAGGTTCAGTTTATACATCTATTCTGTTACGAGATGAAGCTACTGCTTTTACTGATTACAAATATTTCTGCAACCAGATCAATAACTAATTGAATGACTTCAAAGTAGGTTAACGGTATAATTTACTGTTTCTTTCTTTTTTCCATGAGAAATTCTTGGTGCTGGGATTGAGGGGCATAGCTGATAGATTTCAATAATTTGCTTATTCTATTCTTTTTTAGTTTGTTTGGAGGTTGTAAATGGATACTAATGTTGCCTGTACTGATTTTGGTTACAGAACTTGAATCCCAAAGACATTACCCTGGAAAAAGCTTTGAAGCTTTTGTTAAGTAAAGATGTAAGACGATGTGGTCGACCTAAGCGCCAGCCCCAGGTGGAAGAAGCCGTTGAGGCGATGTAACATCACACAGTTGATTAATGTACCGTAGAAGTCATTCTTTGATGGAGGCCCTTCTCAGGCTGTGTTTTATAGGAGGAATAGTGGAATACAGGAGCATATTTACCCCGCACGGGCTTGGATACTGTCCAAGTATGAAGAGTTGTATATCTAGAGTGGCGAAGACAATTTTGTTACTAGAAATTCTATTTTTCTGTAATCTCTTTTTACATTTTTTTGTTATAGCATTAGGAAATGTCTTGCCATCCAAAATCCAAATGGCCTGTTTAATTCTCGTTTCATGCCTTATAAAGATGTAAAGAGAATGTAGGCATTTTCATTAGCAGTTAAAGCCTCAATTTGCTGAGCA
This sequence comes from Nicotiana undulata, assembly GCA_005239495.1. NCBI lineage: Eukaryota > Viridiplantae > Streptophyta > Magnoliopsida > Solanales > Solanaceae > Nicotiana > Nicotiana undulata. The sequence goes on from ML278351.1 coordinate 13,424, forward strand.
ATGACATCCTTTTAGTATTTATACATGTCTGAGAATGTCTATGTGCCCTGTCATTTTTTTTTTGGCTCCTTTCTTGTCTTACAAAGATGTGAAGAAATGGAGACTGGCAGTGAAAACTTTCAATAAAACAAAAATGATAGTTGAAAGGAGGGAATGCACTACTCTTTGTTTGAGTTTCATAATGAAGAGAAGTATCTCCTCCTTCCACTTCTGGTTTTAACAAGATACTACCTCTAGTAAGATTATTATTACCTTCTGTGACTCCGATAACCAAACAAACCATTAAAACAAAGAACAACAACAACAAACCCAGTGGAATCCCACAAGTGGGGTCTGAGGTAATGTCTACGCAGATCTTACCTCTACCTTACGAATGTGGAGAGGTTGTTTCCAATAGATCCTCGGGTCAATGAAGCAATAACCAATCAATAGAAACAACAAGGTAAAAGGCAGTGGAAGCAATATAAAGTTTCTTTCCACTTTATATTCTTCAAAATGATGCCAGGAAGTGAGAGAACTATTTAGTTGCAAAATGCTATTCTCAATGATATAATCAACAAATATAAGTTACAGTTGGTGCATTTACCTATGTTCAGACATTAAAAGAATCTATAAACAAAACTTATAAAAATCTATAGAACATACTATATCACCAATAATCCCTGCATGAACAGGTTCCATTTCTGAAGTGATGGAACCTCTTTACATCCCTAACAATGATCTCTCTCTTCACTATCTTTGAGATAAATTTAGTTGCCTCATGGCAGTCATTGCAAACCCTGAGATTCTTTGCAACCCGTATGGTGGTTCCAGGAGGTGTATTAAGGATACCAAAAGCGATAGCTAATTTTTCACTGTGTCCGCAAAGTAGATTTTCCTTTTCCTCCTCGTTAACATTGTGAAGAACACAGGAAGTGTCTGGCACATAACCTTCCTTTTTCATCGTTTCTGACAAAGTCTCAAGATAGCCATAAAGCTGCTCACTTTGTGGGTGTGATGCATCTCCAGCGACGAACTTGTGAACTTCATCTCCAAACTCAATCCAACTGCACCCAGGTTCTTTTCTTACTCCAATTTTTTTCATGTTACGTCGAACCGTGTTTGCCTTTTCCCAAATCCCAGCAGATGAATAAATGTTGGAAAGTAATACGTAGTGACTAGCTACGTGTGGCTCCAACTCAAAGAGATTCCTTGCCGAAATTTCACCAAGTTCTACATTGCGATGGATCCTACAGGCACCAAGTAAACTACTCCAGGCACCAATCTTGTTGTATTTAGAGGGCATCTCATTTACAAGCTGATAGGCTTCTTCTAGATTCCCTGCACGACCAAGCAAATCAACTACGCAGGCGTAATGATCTGCCGTGGGTTCAGTACCATAAGTGTTTTTCATTTTTTGGAACAATTGCCGACCTTGATCTACCATCCCTGAGTGACTACATCCGGCAAAAATTGCAATAAACGTGATGTCATTGGGCTTCACTTTCCCTTCTTGCACCATCATCCTAAAAAGTTCTAAGGCTTCCTCTCCCTTTCCATGCATCCCATAAGCCATAATGAGAACATTCCATGTGATCACATTTTTGTTAGTCATGCTATCAAAAACTCTCCTAGCAATATCTAAGCAGCCACACTTTGCATACATATCAACCAATGCACTTCCCACAGCAATATCCATTGCCAATGCATTTCTGATTGCATAAGCATGTATTTCTTTTCCCTTCGTTAGAGCAACCAACGAGGCACAACCAGGAAGGACAGCCATGAGGGTTATTGAATTGGGTTTTAACTGAAATTCGACATCATTCTCGCAGTCATTGTTTATTTTTGGTGTCTGCATCTCGTGTAACAAAATAAGTGCATCTTCATGGTAACCACAAACTACAAAACCGGTTATCAAAGTATTCCATGAAACAATATCTTTACTCTCCATGCTGTCAAATATATACTTTGAAATATTTATCTTTCCCATCCTAGAATACAAGTCCATCAATGCATTTTGCACATACTTTTCATCTGCGAAACCCAATTTAATAACATACCCATGTATGACTTCTTTAAGGGTAAATGCTTCACAATGTACGCAGGCAGGCAAAACACTTGCCATAGTAGTCGGGTTTGGACTTATCCCAGAGAATTCCAACATCTCTGTAAATAACAGCAATGCCTCCTTAAAGAATCCATTTTGTGTGAAGCCAGCGAGCATAGCATTCCAAAGCCCAATGCTTCTTTTTAAGGAACTGTCGAAAACTTCACGCCCACTTTCAACCTGCTGACAATTGCAATACATGTCAACCAATGCACTAGCAACAAATGGATTCCCAATCAAATCATCATTCTTCAAGACATAACAATGAATTTGCTTCCCTACATCCAGCAAAGCCAAATGTGAACACGCAGGAAGAACACTTGAAATAGTGAATCCATCAGGCTTTATCTCTTCTTGTATCATGAAACTAAAGTTATCCAACGCCTCTTTAAACTGGTCATTTTGTGAAAAAGAACTTATAATAGTATTCCACGAAACAATATCCCGGTTTGCAAACAACTCAAAAACAGCTCTTGAGTCATCAACCCTTCCTAATTTAGCATACATAGATATCAAAGCATTGTTAGTAAATGTTTTACTATCATCTATTCTCAAACTATACCCGTGAACTTGCTTGCCTAGCCTCAACCCATCAGTCCTAGGCAAATTACTACACGCAAGCGCCACGCTCACCAACGTAAACGAACTAGCCTCGAATCCATCTAACCCCATCAGCCTAAAAGCCTCCAATGCTAACTCCCACTTCTCAAATTTACAAAGAGCATTTATTAAAGAATTCCAAGAAACTTGATCTCTTTGTGTAATTCTATCAAACACTTTATAAACATCATCAACACTTTTACCACATTGCCCAAGCAAATGGATAAGCGAATTCGCCACGGTGGACGATAACATATCATACCCCAATTTAACAACAGAACCATGTATTTGTTTTCCAAGATTCAAGTCCTGAAGGCCGGTAGCAGCCTTCAGAACTGCAGGGAAAACAAAATTATCAGGTCTAATGCCTTCAGCAATTATATGTATATATGTAAAGATTGCATCTTTGAAGCAATTTAAGCGTACTTGGGATCGAAGAGTATCGATCCATGGAGCTGCAGAGGGTGTTACTGAGGTGGGTTCTTGTTCAAATTTCTTGGAAATGAGGGTAGTTGTAGGTGATGGAGTTGAAGGTAGTTTTCTTGGTGGGTTTTGAGTAAGCGATGGGGAAGGCTGTTGAAGAGGAAGAGAAAGAGGGGAAGTAGAGAGTGTACATGTCCAAGAGGACATTGTTGGTAGTTATTACAGTTGGAGAAGTAATAGAACAACAGCGATAAGGTAGTTTTAAGTTTAGCTGAAGAAATGATGTGCAACAGTTTATGCACATAGTACAATATAGTTCCAAAATAAGAGTGGCAAGTGGGTCGGGTCAAACGGGCTGGTCTTGTGGGCCGTGGTCCCTAGCCGGTCCGGATCCTTAAATAAACGGGCTAAACGGTCCCGGGCTAAACATATTTTTTTTAAGGAAACGGCCCGAGACCGGGCCCACGAACTCATGATCCCGGGCTAAACGGCCCGGATCCGCGGTCCAAATGGGCTAAATGGGCCCAACGGCTAAGCAGTAATTTTTTTTGTTAAAATTAAATACAAATTAGAGACAAAAGATGTTAAAAAAATCTAAGGCAATGCCTTATGGTTTTATTATAGAATTGTGACCTAATTTTTTAATTCAAATTTAAAGACAAAAGTATTGTAAAAGAATATTCAAAGCAATGCCTTGTAATTTTATTATAGCAATAAAAAATATGGTAATATCTTTTTGTCTTCCTCCCCCTATGGAATGAACACAACAAGGTGCTAATACCACCATCGAGAAGAAAAAGGAACTAATCAAGAAGTGTCAAAATACAAGTTACATAATACATACTAATTTTTGTTAGTACAAGTTACATACTATCTCTTACAAACTTAAAAAATTCTTCAAGTATCGGAGAAAGTTTCGTTGGTGGTGACGGAAAAGTAGCTTGGTCATCGCTGCTTCCATTGTCGGGCGAAGCAGCATCCTCAGCAAGTTCAGCTAGCATTTCTTCGTAAGATTCGTCTACCTCTAGTTGTGATTCAGCAAGTCTAAAATTTCTTCTTAGTTTCCGAACGGATCTAATCTCTGAAAAGTATTGATTTTTTCAAGTTATCCCTCATAGACTGTTGTCACGACCCAAATTCCCAACCCTCGGGATCGTGATGGCGCCTAACACCATACTTGCTAGGCAAGCCAATGTTAGAATGATTCAATATTGAAAACAATTAAAATATAATATTAGGTCTAAATTTATCAAAAAAATGAATGCCGAATAATGTGAAACATAATAAAACGAAACTCGAAGTTAATTGTATTATCTAGTTACCCAGGGTCTGGAGTCATAATCCACGAACTACTAAAGAATACTACAAATGGCTTAAAGAAAATATATATCTATTTTGATTGAAATAAAACAACAATCTAAATAATGTAGAGAAGACTCCAGGAATCTGCGGACGCCATCAAATCTACCTCGTGTCTCCGTACAAATGATCAGCTAAAGCTCAAAAATCAACTCTGGCCGGAACCTGGATCTGCACAAGAAGTGCAGAGTGCAGTATCAGTACAACCGACCCCATGTACTGGTAAGTGCCGAGCCTAACTTCGACGAAGTTCTGACGAGGCTACGACAGAGCATTTATAATATCACATGTGTACAATGTATAATAAAGCAAGAAGAAAATTCTAAACTAAATAAACAATAATTTGTAGCAATTAATAAGATAACTCAGATAACTTTTCCAGATCACAACTATAACCAGTCCTCACAAAAATTTCCAAGCTTTAATTTAAAATAACCGTAAGTGCAGAGTATGAAATGATAACGATAAAACGGTGAGTGTTCCAGTCTTTATGTTTAAAATCAGTAAAACATGAATATCCTCCCTTATTGCTCCTTGTTGCGGCGTGCAACCCGCTCCCACCTGTCCACCCTTATTGCTCTTCCCTATATATATCACCCTTATTTCTCCTGTTGTGGCGTGCAACCTGATCCCACCTGTCCACCCTTATTACTCCTTGTTGCGGCGTGCAACCCCCTCCCACCAGACAATAACATCTCTTTATTTATAAAAAATATTTCACAATTTAAGTCAAAGCCTTTCACAATATGTATGTCTCAACAATTGTAAACAGAAAGTTGTACTATTCGTAAACTTCACAAATTATCATTTTACAATGAAACCAACCAGAATGTATTGTGAAACACTGTCCACCAGCTCAACCTTTTATGTTTCACAATGAATCCAAGGGAACAACTAACACTTCCAAATACGTGCAACAATATTTAACAACAAGTTGACGAAAACACGTAGACATGGAGGCATCAAAATCATGAAAACAATCAAGACAGAAAATATAGTGAATTAGAACCGGGGAAGGGATCATGTTAAACAGATAATTTGGTGGTGCATAGATACTCGTCACCTCACCTATACACCACACACATGAAATTTCACTTAGTATTTAAGGTGGGGATTCCTACTCCCTCAAGTCAAGGTTAAGCCAAACACTTACCTCAATTCCGCAGGCCACTCACTGCTCAATCACAACTTTTCCTTTAGAATTTGCCTCTAACCCGCTCGAATCTAATCATGATTGGTTCAATATCATTAATTATTTCTAAAGGAATTAACTTTAATGAAAAATTATGTTTTTCCTATGTTTTCCTATCAAAAGAAAAAAATCGACCCCAGGCCCCCTTGGTCTAAACTCGAGGTTCAGACCAAATCCCGTTTACTCATTCTCCCCCGAGCATGGATATACAATTGGTTTTGGAATATGACCTCAATTCGAGGTCTAAATTCCCAAATTTCGAAGTTCCTAAGTTCTACCCAAAAATTCCAATCGTTTACCAAGAAAACTATAGATTCCAGGTTGAAATCTTGTTAAAAGTTGTTAATTAGTTAGGAATCACTTACCTATGATTTGGAGAAGTTTGAGTCTTTGAAAAAGTCGCCTATGGAGGTTTAGGGTTTGAGAGAAATGAAAAATAGGTGAAAATCCCGTCTAAAATCCCACTTAACAGGCTGCAGTTATCGCAAATGCGATCGCGAACCCTTCGAAATTCCTGTTGCCTTCGCATTTGCGACCTAAATGTCGCATTTGCGACTTCTGGGCTTGCTGGGCAGTCTTCGCATTTGCGAAATAAATCTCGCATTTGCGAGGATGACCTTCCCAGGCCTGGTTCGCAATTGCGATATAATGTCTCGCAATTACCAAGCCTGTTAACTTCGCATTTGCGAAGCCTGATCTCGCAAATGCGAGATCAAAGGCCTGGATAGGCACCAGACACCATCTATGAAATTTTTTCTAAGTCTAAACACTCTGTGGCCTATCCGAAACTCACCTGATCCCTCGGGCTCCAAACCAAACATGCACGCAAGTCTAAAAATATCATACGGACTTGCTCGTGCGATCAAATCACAAAAATAACAATTAAAACTACGAATTCAACCTCAAAACTCATGATTTTTCTCAAGAACACTTCAATTTCACTATTTCTCAACTGGATCACGTCAAATCAACTTCGATTCTCACCAAATTTCACAGATATGATATAAATGTCATAATAACCCTGTACCGGGCTCCGTAACCAAAATACAGGACCGATACCAACGAGTTCACACATTGATTCATTGATTCATTTCCTTAAAAATCCAGCAAAATAATTTTCTTCAATTTCTAAATCTAAGGACCTCGAGATTCAATTCTAGGCATACGCCCAAGTCTCATATTTTACTGCGGATCTCCCGGGATTGTCGGAACACATATCCGGGTCTGTTTACTAAAAATGTTGACTAAAGTCAACTAAAACAAAATTAACTCAAAATTTATTATTTCCTCATATTTTCACATAAAATCTTTCCGGTTTCATGCCCGGACTGCGCAACCAAATTGAGATAAATAAAATTTATCTTTTTAAGGCTAATGAGCCTGGAATAGAGTCTTAATTCATAAGGTGACTCTTTGGGTCATCACAATCTCCCTCTCTTAGACAAACGTTCGTCCTCGAACAGATATAGAAAATTACCTGAACTAGCAAACAAGTAAGGATATCTACTCTGCATGTCCGACTCGAAATCCCAAGTAGTTGCCTCAACAGGCTGACCTCTCAACTGCACTAGAACTGAAGGGTAACTCATTTATACTTGGAAAAATCATAAATAGGAAATGCTACCCAACTATTGGAAAATATTGGGTAGTCATTTAGAAATCATCGATTGAGGCTCATTATGCCTATCAATTTGAAAGTGTGGAAGAAGGTCAAGAAGAGTCCACTCCGAGGGAGGAAGTGAGCTTACTTTGAGGAATCGAGAATTGAACATCCACCAACCTACTCCATGAGTATTAGTGATGCCAAGAAAAATGAGGAATGAGAGTAAACCGGTGTAATTGAAAATATGGTTGAGATTGACTCTAGTTCGGGGGAAATAGAGGATGTCAAAATCCGGAAAGAATTGCAATTTGGAGGGTTGACGTCACATTCCAAGAATTTTTCAATATTGGACTTGCGTGGTGATATGGAAATTGAACTACACGAGTCAAGGAGGGATTGCGAGGAGGAAAGGCAAAGGCCATACAATTTACAATTTGAAAGAACAACAAGGCAAAATGACACTCCTCACATGAAAGCCAAGAAATGCAAAATGAAGAAATTTGAGTTTGGCTTGATCATCAACTTACCACCCCCACCGCTCGTGTTCACAAGCTTGATTCGAAGTTAGGTGCCCGATACATATCATCCAAGGCGCGAGAAAATGGTAAAGTTGATTTGCGTCGTGCGACGTTAAATGCGGCGCTTGGTGGAGGCAACACATTGCTTTTCAAAAGATTTTGTCGTTTTTGAAACTTTATTTCTTAGAATAACTTAGTATATTGTTTTTGACTAATCTGCCAAGTTTTAGAATTTTCGGAGTTGATTTGAGTAGGTCGGGGTGACGGAGAGCAACAAAACCAGTAGCTGAAAATTGCAGAAGCTCCAGCATTCGCATTTGCAAAATTGGCCCAGCTCGCTAAATCGAAAAAAATGTCGCATTTGCGACCACTGCTGAAACCTGGAAGTTCGCAACTGCGAACAGGGTGTCGCAAATGCGACATCAGAGGGGTTAAACGGGTAATGATTTTTCACTTTGAACAGAAGTTAGAAAGTTTGGGGCTATTCAAAAGACAATCGACCTCATCTTCCTCACTCTCCCACTGTCAAATTCCTCCATTTTCACTCCTAATTGCAAGCATCAAGGTACGAAAACTCAATCTTTGTGCTCTATATGTCTATAACATCATCTTCTTCTTCCTCTCCCCTCGTGCTCTCAAATACTAGGGCTTGAATTAATTCCTATTTTCTGTGCATAAATTATTTGAAAAACACCAAATTCGTGTTGTCATTTCTGGGTAAGGTTGGTTGAGAGTGTGAGCCTTGTTCTTTGCTTGGAAAGAAAATGGGAAAATCTGAGTACCCATTGCCTTGTTAAAATAGAAGTGATTTTTTTTTCTTTTTGTGCTTAACATGAAGTTCTTGGCCGAATCATTACAATTTCTTGCATTTTGAGGTTATATGAGATGTTTATTGCCTAGTTGAGTGCCTAAAAACTAATTGGGTGTTTAAAAGTGTGATTCATGGAAGAATTTTTCAGGCCTAAAAACTGCTCTAGGGCTAGGGACGAACGGTCGCAATTGCGATGGCCTCTTCGCATTTGCGATCTTCGCATTTTCGAAGAGGTGGTCGTAATTGCGAAAACTTTCATCCCTAACCATCTTCGTAATTGCGAGCCTTGTGAAAACCTGATGCCTTCGCAATTGCGGAAAAAAATGTTGCAATTGCGACATCAAAGAGTAGGCACATGCAGGTTTTGAAATTCTGAAATTTTTTCTAAGGCTGGTTTCGACTGTCCAATCATTTCTTTGGCATCTTTGAATCATTTTGCAATATATTTCATAGCCATACCACGTTTTCACTCCAATGCTTTGTTTGCAGGTACATAAACTGAAAATGAGCACTAACTCTGATGAATCCTCGCAAGACAGTCCTTTGGAGATTGAGGAAAATTATGACCAGCACCGATTCTTGTCACGCGAGTGTCAGGAACGGTATTATGTCGAGTTAATCTCGAAGAAGTTGTTCCCGGAAAGTGGGATAGGGTTGGATAAGGTCTCGGAACGTCTTCCTGAGTTCTACTAGAGACTTGTAGACAGTGCTGGACTTGTTTTGACCCTCAACCTTACAGAGATAATGAGAAATGGGCGAGGGAGTTCTATGCAAATCTCCCGTCTATCAGGTTGAAAAAGCCAAAGATGAGGATTTGCGGCAAAATGGTGCATTTCGGAGCAGAAGCTGTGAACCAAGTCTATCACCTCCCTGACCTGGATATGGACCCATTCCGTGCAAAAGATTTTGTTCCATGGGATTGGTTGGTCTCCAAATTATGTTTGGGTGTGGATGTTCCTTGGGCATCGGAAAAGAGAGGAATCACATCCATGGAGTTCACTGCTGAAGCTAAGATATGGATGGCCATCCTATGCAGTCGTGTCTCTCCCGTGTCGAATATATGGAATGTACCTGTAATGAGAGCCAGATGGTAGCATGCATTTTTATGGTATTCCGCTCAATTTTGGTGAGATCTTCATCAATGAACTAAAGGAGTATCGGCATCTAAACGGTCCATCATTGATATTCCCATCCCTTATCACTGAGCGGTGCCAACTTGCTGGGGTTGAGGAGGATCCGGGGGACAACTGGGTAGAGCCGGTAAAGCCTATCAACCCTTTAAAGAAAAGAGGAGAGGGCGGAGCCATCAAGAGCAAAAAGAGGAAATTGGGATTGCCTTCTCAGACAGAGCATGTTAGCCAGCTTCATCTTCCACCGGAGGACCATTTGCTATGCTTTTCGAGGAAATGCGGCAGATTCGCGAGCTAGTATCTCACCTTCCCCAGGGACCTGGGGAAACATCTGAGGGACCCTCTACATAAATTTCAAAGAAGTACTTTCAAAAGTACCTTGATGATCAGAAGAAGTAGGGGAATCACCTGAAGTAGCTGGAGAAGGCATATATTGATTTGGCCACGACACACGGTGGTTTGAGCTCTTCTCATGCCAAACTGGAAAATGCACACTCCACGATGAAGAAAAGGGAGAAGAAGAGAGATAAATTCTTCACCCGCATGTGGAAGGGTGTGAAGGGGCTATTTAAAGTTCTAAAGCCTCAAGAGCCACTACCATCGACCGAGTCGGAAGATGATGATGATGCTCCAGTCCATTGGTCTGAGGAAGAAGGAGAGGAAGATGCGACAGAGTCTGACAATGAGGAGAGCACTTGATGCAGTATTCAGGGAGCACCCTTCACCATTTTATTCTATCTTGATTAGTTGCATTGAGGACATTGCAACATTTCGAGTTGGGGGTGGCTTCTTGTATAACTGTGGATGTGATGATATTTTGTTTCCAAGCGAATTGGTATTTGCTTTTGTTTTCACGTGTTATTTTGTTTTCATGTGAATTGTTATATTATATATGTAGTATGTTTTATTTTTGTGGCTATATCCTTGGTTTTCTTTTCACCGCGGTCCTTTTTCCGAGAATGCCAATTTTGTTTTTGAACCGGGTAATCTTTTGGTAAAATTTTGTTTCGACTCTTCCCGATGATGTATAGCTTGGCGACTTTCTTAAGGAAATTAGTCTTGTAGTTAAGATATAGTTTTTGTTAATTTAGGAAGAATAAGTGGTTTGAGTTGGGGTTGTGCCCATTGGCCAATTTGTGGCTTGCTTGGTACCAATATGATTTAAACCTCGGCATATGAATTCTTGATTTTTTGAAAAAGAAAATAATTGAAGTAAATATTATTATCACTCATTTTTTTTGGCTCTTTTATTCACAAAATAGTTTCTTAGGCTATATGTGATCTCCTTGAGATTCACTGGTTTCAATTGGGTTTTGGATTTGTGATCCACTTGAGTTTTCATGCGCCATGTGTGGTGAGATTTATTGTGAAGTTCTCTTGCGTCATCTGTAGTTTAGAACTTGCCCGGAATGTGCTCCAAGGAAAAATCCTAGAATAACTTAGTTTGAAAAATGATATTAGGCCTTCCTTGGACTGCTATTTTGCCTAAATTTCCTACCCGTGCATATTTTCCCTAGTCAACCTGTAACGACCCGGTCTGTCGTTACGTAGAACCTGCATTATAATTACAGTTATTGACTTGTTATAGGTTGGTTATACTGTTATTGATGTGTTAGAGTTGGTAGGCTTGAAATCGAAATTGTGGTAGTGAGAGTTTAGTCACTTAGCCTTTAAAGATAGCCTTAAAGTTGGAAAAGTCAAGCGAGAGTTGACTTATTGGTAAACGACCTCGGAATGCGGATTTTATGGCTCTGATAGGTGATTTGGGACTTAGGAGTGTGTTCAGAATATTTTTGTGATGTCCGGTGTAGCATTAGGCTTGAATTGGCGAAAGTTAGTTTTTGGTGATTTCCGGTCGGCAGTGGAAAATAGGCTATCGGGGTCGGAATGGAATTCCGACAGCTGAAACGGGTTCGTAATATCATTTTGGATATGCCTGCAAAATTTCAAGTCAATCGGAGTTGTTTTGGATAGTTTCGGCATCGTTGGTGGATTTTAGAAATTTCAAAGTTCTTAGGCTTGAATCCGATGTGATTTTGGTGTTTTGACGTTATTTTTAGTGTTTTGAGAGTTCAACTAAGTTTGAATGAGGTTATGGGATATGTTGGTAAAATTGGTTGGGGTCCCGAGGGGCTCGGGATTGATTGCGGGTGGTTAGCGGGCATTTTGGCGTTGGGAAAGCTGCACATTTTCTGGTGTCCTGGTTTTGGTTTCCTATTACGCGATCGCGTAGGTACTTCTGCGATCGCGTAGGCTTGGCTGAGTAGGGGTCGAAAATTGTTCTTCGCGATTGCATTATATGGTTCGCGACCGCGTTAGTGTGGGAGGTTGTTCTCCGCGATCGCTTGGTCGGGGTCGCGATCGCGATCACATAGAGTCCGAAGCTGGGAAGGAGCCTGGGAGGACACTCTTCGCGATCGCATAGTGGGGGATGCGATCGCAGTGATCTATGATATGAAGGTTCGCGATCGCGTGGATTGTTCCGCGATCGCGTAGAGTCACTGAGGAGCCGTTGTAATTTGTGCTCCGCGATCGCGACTTGATGTCCGCGATCGCGATGAAGAAATCCCTGGACGGTATAAAAATAAACCCTCCGCGACCATTAACCCTTTTTACACCATTTTTGAACTTGAAGAAGCTTTTGAGGCGATTTTGAAGAGGGAAAATCAGTGTTCATCATAGAGGTAAGTATTTTAGATCTTAAAACTTGATTATAGGTGATTAAGGAACATAATCTCAGTGTTTAATTCATGAAAATCAGTAGAAAAATGGGAGTTAGGGCTTGAGATTGTGAGACCTTTAGGGGGTCGATTTGAGGGGTCAAACAAACTCCGATTTCCGCGTTCTTTATATGTACGGAGTCGTGAGATGACGAAGAACATTTTGGTATAAAAATTTCTGAGTTCCAAGATGTGGGACCGGGGGTCGGGTTTTGTGCTTACAATCGATATTTTCAATTGTAATTCATTCCTTAAGCATAATTTGATGATAAAAGTCTGATCTTTATAGATTTGGAGTGCTCGGAGGTTGATACGAGAGGCAAGCGTATTGCGGAATAGTTTTTGGGCTAGTTTGAGGTAAGTGATGTCTTTAAATCCTGTCCTGAGGGTATGAAACCCCGGACTTTACACCCTTTCACGGGTTTTGGAATGCAAAGATTGGAACTTTAGAATTATATTCCCTATTTAGGCAACTATTGAGTTGCGAAACCGATTTTAAGCTTATGCTTAATAGTATTGATATATATTTGATATGTTTTGGGCTGTAAGCCATGTTTGGGGCCTAGTGCCGATCTGTTTACCCTTTGGGGGATGTTTTTACTATTTTCCTCACTGATATATTATGATTTTCACTCAGTATTTTCTTGATAATTGTTTTGACACTCAGAGTATTTTGATACTATTTCTTGAAAAATGAAACACTGTTTTGGGGTCGAGAACCCAGTATATTTATGGCCTGAAGGGCATGTTGAGAGTGTCTGACTGAGTGAGGCTGCGGGACAATATGGTGAGGATGATATGATATGAGTGAGGTTGCGGGCCAATATTGTGAGTGATTTACGCCATGATGTGGCTTGTTATAGCGCTTGGGCTGTAGGAGCCCCTCCGGAGTCTGTACACACCCCTAGTGAGCGCAGGTACCTAATGAGTGATGTTGCCCGCGGGCCTGATATTGAGTGACTGTGAGGTTGCCTGATGGGATGATACTGAGATTGTTATGAGAAATGATTATGGCCTAAGGGGCGGATTTATGATGATTTTACTGAGTTTTTGAACTATGATTCACTTCGTTTTTTTCACCAATTTTACTGAGATATATATATTGAAATTATACTTGTTTCAAAGGATTTCTGGAAAACGGTTTTCGAACTTATGTATTTGATGAATATTTATGGTGACTTGGTGTTTTTACTATTTTTGTGAATTGGTATATCTGTGCTGTGTGTTTCGTATTTCTTAGACTGTGATTTATTTTCATTACTACTGAGTTGGCGTACTCATCATTACTCCATGTGCCCCTGTGCACAAATCCAGGTACCGATTTGGAGCAGTAGCTGCCTTGTTCGTTAGCAGCAACTTTGCGGGATTTCGAGGTAGCTGTCCAGCGTCCACAACTTCTCCATTTGCCTTCCTTATTTAGTTTTAGCATTTCATTCCTAGACTTTATTTAAGACATTAGTAGAGATAGTTATTTCGTAGATGCTCGTGACCATGTTGACTCCAGTCTTGAGAGGTTTTGTTTAGAGTTGTTTAGACTATTATTGGGACGCTAAGACTTAGAGAATTTATTTATGCTATGTTTGCTTTTTAATATTGAATTGTGAATTATTATAATAGAACAAATGCGTAGTAATGTGATGGTTGGCAGTCCTAGTTCCATGATAGGCGCCATCACGACCTGTTAGGATTTGGGGTCGTGACACAACCCTTTTGAGCCTTTAAACTTTTTCTTTGGCAACCATGTTACAAGCTGCCTGGGCAATGGGCTGAGTCCTGTACCTGCTGCGGCCTCTAGTATGGCCTCGGCCTCTCCCCCTAGTAGGATCTGTTGTTGTTGCTGCTGGAGGACCTGATTGTTGGTCAGTGGAAGAAGAAGCACGTGTTTTCGCCATTTGCGAGAGAATAGAAGAGTTCTATCAGTATTTGAGATGACAAGAACCGCACGACATAGTAGAAATAAAATGAGTTTGTTCCTAACTTCATAGCCTCTGAGAGATAAGTACAGACGTCTCCGTACCGATCCTTCAGACTCTACTAAGTTTGTTCGTGAATTGTGAGACCTAGGCAACCTAGTTCTCTAATACCAACTTGTCATGACCCAAATTCCCAAACCACGGGATCGTGATGGCCCCTAAGACCATACTTGCTAGGCAAGCCAATGTTATAAGGATTCAATATTGAAAACAATTAAAATATAATATTATGTCTAAATTTATCAAATAGACGAATGTCGAATAATGTGATACATAAGAAAACGAAACTCAAAACTAATTGTATTATCTAGCTACCCAGGGTATGGAGTCACAATTCACGAACTACTAAATAATACTACAAGTATTTGGCTGAAAGAAAATATATAACTGTTTTGAATGAAATAAAACAACAATCTAAATAACGTAGAGTAGACTCCAGGAATCTGCGGACGTCAGCAGATCTACCTCGTGTATCCGTACAAATGATCAGCTAAAGCTCGAAAATCAACTCTGGCTGGAACCTGGATCTGCACAAGAAGTGCAGAGTTGTCACGACCCTAAATCCTAACAGGTCGTGATGGCGCCTATCGTGGAACTAGGCTAGCCAAC
>ML278352.1:10203-46433 GCA_005239495.1 Nicotiana undulata
CTAACCACTTTTAAAACCACTCCTCTTTAAAATGTACAACAAAAAAATTAAACCCCCCCCCCCCTCTTGTGTGGTATTGACGTTTAGAACATCAGAGGTACATCAAAGACGAGGACAGTCGAGTATTGATGGAAGAGACCCAGATTAGGCAAAGATGGCAGTCGTACTTTCATAAACTTCTGAATAAAGAGGGGGATGTAAACATCGTGTTAGGGCAATTGCGGCACTCCGAGAGCCACCACGACTTTAGATATTGTATGTGCATTAAGGTTGAGGAGGTCGTGGGTGCGATGGGTAAGATAAGTCGGGGCAAAGCGACCGGGCCAGACGTGATTCCAGTAGAGTTTTGGAGATATGCGGGAAGAGCAGGCTTGGAGTGGCTGACTGGGTTGTTTAATGTTATCTTCAAGACGAAGAGGATGCATGATGAGTGGAGGTGGAGTACAATGGTTCCGGTGTACAAGAACAAAGGTGATATCCAGAATTGTAACAACTATAGGGGTATCAAGTTACTAAGTCATACCATGAAAGTTTGGGAGAGGGTGGTGGAAGGGAGGATAAGGAGGGAGGTGTCTATATCGAAAAACCAGTTCGGGTTTATGCCGGGTCGTTCTACTACGGAAGCTATCCACCTTATCAGGAGGTTGGTGGAACAATACAGGGATAGGAAGAGGGATTTGCATGTGGTGTTTATTGACCTAGAGAAGTCATATGACAAGGTCCCCAGGGACGTCCTTTGGCGATGTCTGGAGGTGAAATGTGTGTCGGCGGCTTAGGGCGATAAAGGATATGTATGACGGAGATATGACTCGGGTTAGGACTATGGGAGGTGACTTAGACCATGTTCTGGTGGTTATGGGGTTACATCAAGGATCTGCGCTCAGCTCGTTCTTATTTTTCCTTGTGATGGACGCACTGACACACTATATCCAAGGAGAGGTGCCATGGTGTATTTGTTCACTGATGATATAGTTCTGATTGATGAGACGCAATGCGACATTAATAGGATACTGAAGGTATGGAGGTAGGCCCTGGAGTCTAAAGGTTTCAAGTTGAGTAAGACTAAGACGGAATATGTGGAATGTAAGTTCAGCGACGTGACGGGGGAAGCGGATGTGGAAGTCAGGCTTGACTCACAGGTCATCCCCAAGAGAGAAAGTTTTAAGTACTTAGGGTCAATTATCCAGGGAGATAATGAGATCGACGGGGATGTTACGCACTGTATTGGGGTGGGGTGGATGAAATGGAGGTTAGCGTCTGGATCCTGTGTGACAAGAATGTGCCACCGAAACTCAAAGGTAAAGTTTTATAGAACGATGGTTAGACCGGCCATGTTGTATGGGGATGAATGTTGTCCAATCAAGAATTCACATATCCAGAAGATGAAAGTAGCAGAAATGAGGATGTTGAGATGGATGTGTGGGCACACTAGGCTGGATAAGATTAGGAATGAATATATTCGGGAGAGGGTGGGCGTGGCTCCAGTGGATGACAAGATGCGGGAAGCGCGACTTAGATGGTTCGGACACGTGTAGAGGAGAAGCCTAGATGCCCCGTTAGGAGGTGTGAACGGTTGGCTTTGGCAGGTACGAAAAGAGGTAGGGGCGGCCTAAGAAGTATTGGGTCGAGGTGATCAGACAGGACATGGCGCGCGACTTCAGATTTCCGAGGACATGGCTCTTGATAGGAAGGTGTGGAGGTCGAGCATTAGGGTTGTAGGTTAACGGGTAGTCGAGCGGTTTTCCTCTTTGTCCCGATTTTCCTCTTTGTACCGACGAGTATGATAGTGTTTTGTCTAGCTCTGCTAGCTATTTATGTTGTGTTTCACACTTTCGCATAATATTTGTGTTACTGCTTTTCCATTTATTTGCTGTCTCTCACGTTGCTGATATTATTTTTCGAGTTTTGTTGTCACATATCTATTGTCTCTGAGTCGAGGGTCTCCCGGAAACAGCTTCTTTACCCCCTCTGGGGTAGGGGTAAGGTCTGCGTACACTTTACCCTCCCCAGACCCCGCTGGTGGGATTGTACTGAGTTATTGTTGTTATCTTCCCTAATAAGTTGCCTAGTCTTTCTAATCTTTTTTTAAAGTGAAAGATACTTTGGATACACAACTTCGTAGCCAATGAACTGAATATGAAATCCAAGTGTACTCAAAGGCATCTAAGCTTGTAATGTAAATAAGAAGAAATCAAGACAAAGATATCCAACACATTGCCTGGCTACTAATTAAAGCCGCCGCAGTTGAACTAGTCTCTCATTGCCCATATCATTAAATGGATATTATTTTAATTGGTCCATAGCACATCGCCTCGAGAGCTTGTTACATTAACTAATTACACCAATCAAAATATTTTGAATATCCCCGTCCTTTTATATATACGGTTTGAATTTCGAAAGTTAAATTTTTTTAATTTTGAATGCGGGCTTACATAAACAATTTAAACTTTTTAAGTTAAAATTTATATAAAAAAAATATTATAAATTATAATAATTAATAATTTAAAATATTTAAAAAGTATATAAGAAGATCATGATCAGTGAAAAAATTATTTTTTCCTCGAAATCCAAATCAGATTAAATAATTGGGAGAGAAGGAGCTTTACAGTTTACTTATAAATAGTGGAGTAACAAATAAAAAAATAATTTAAGGGCCGGAGAGATATTTTCTTCAACCCATTTTTCAGTATTTTCATAATTAAGCAAGAGCTAAGCCGTAAAAACCATCGATTTAATTTTATTTATCTGAGCGTGATCCAGATTCTAGTTCTAGTATCTTATATCTTATACGTGGGGAGGGAGGTGGGGCATAGATATTTGCAAACAAGGGCTCGAAGTTTGGAAAATTGACAATAAAAGGAGCCTTATCCGGTGTAAGTACACGTGGCACTTCCAAGGCAGTTTTTAATTTCGGCGGCATTGAGGTATCTGTCTGTAGCTTGATAATGACGTCATCCAATGCAACAAACCTGTATTTTTCTGAGTTGCCAGGACTACCCTTTCCCATGCTCAGACATTTGCAACAAATCTAAAAGTAAATATCACTTTCAATCTATATAAATTATATAAGGACGCCCCACGCCTAATTAGATTATTTAAGAAATGAGGAAAAAAAATTAATACAATATACCTAACACAAAGAATATAAATATATCTAGTCTTAACTGGTATACAACTAATAGATTGTGTCAACTCCTTTAAAAGTGTCGTGATTGACAAAATTAGAATGTTAAGATTTTAAAATGTTCAATACAAGAAAACGATCAATCACTTAAAGAGGACAAAAAAAATAGTGACCATATATGAATTAAGAAATTGTTATACGAGGCCCGGCAATCAAATTGGAGTTGTAATAATTAGGAAAATATATTAACAATTGTTTAAAAATAAATGAATATAATTAGGAAAATATATTTTAGTCATACCTAGCATATTTTCAAAAATATAAATATGAATTTAGAGAATAAAAAATACAAGAAATATATGATTAGAACAACAACAACAATAACGTATTTGGTATATATTATATTGTGAGACTCTGAATAAAATAAAATTTACGCAAACTTTATCCCTGTTTTATAGAGATAGAAAGACTATATCCAAACGACCCTCGACTGAAGAAACTAAAGGCACTCTTTGGGCAAATATATTTTTTCATATAAAAACACACACAAAGCTTCAAAAAATTATAAATATTGACACATGTGTTTTGTTGGAGGAAATTGTAATATTATTTCTATACAACTAGAAACAAAATATGCTTTTCCTTGGGCATTAGGTAAGAGGGCATAAATGTCAATCCGCATAAATCATTAATTAAAGCATAATGACAAAGTAGTTTCATTGTCACATTGTGTCCCCAATGGGATTAAAATATCTACTACTGACTTTACTAATCTTCTCTATTTCTCTTTCTTCTTCCAAAAAATTCAATACACACAGAAAGTAGTAGTAGAATCTCTTATCTTCTCTCACTCACACCAATTCTCTTCTCCTTTATCCATTCCTCTTTGTCGGCCTTAAATTATCCATTTCTGTTTCTTCAACAATTATCTTACTTCCTTTATTTAATCTGATTTTGTGAAACTACTTTGGTTTCCTTAATCTTGATATAATATTGTGATTTATTGATATAATTAACAGGAAAGTTGAAGACTTTATTGTTGTTGAAGCTACGATCAGTGATCGGAAGCTGTTGGTCATAATCCAGGTGTGATGCACTGATCTTAAATAGTACCCAACGCAATTATTCTTGTTCTTTTGGATTGATCAAAGAATTATACTACTTAATAAGTGAAGAAAAGTTGAATTTTTTTATCTTTTCTTGTTGTTGATGATTTTGGAAAAGCAGAATTATGTTTAAAGATTTAATCTTTTTTCTGTGTATGGGAGCTTAACTATGTGATCACAGACAAATGGTTGACTTTGATGTCATTCCCAAACTGAGTTTGAATTCAATTGGAGAACTGAATTGGTCAAATACTTTGTAATCCTCTGTTTCTTAGGAACATTAGGATTCACTATAGTTTGTCAAACAACAACAAACCCCCTCTATAATCTCACATAGAGAGGGTAGGGTGTACGAAGCCTTAGCCCTACCTTGGGAGGTTAGATAGACCGTTTTCGATAAACCCTTGGCTGAATGTCAAACTATCTAATTTGTCAACTTTAACTAAATAGACAAGATGGGTTGCTCTGATGGTAAGCACCCTCCACTTCTAACCAAGAGATTGTGAGTTCGAGTCACCCCAAGAGCAAGGTGGGTAGTTCTTGGAGGGGAGAATACCGAGGTCTATTGGAAACAGCCTCTCTGCCCTAGGGTAGGGGTAAGGTATGCGTACACGCTACCCTCCCCATAATCTTTTTACTAAGTGAAAAAGAAAAAGAAAAAGAAAATTGTCTTAAAAGACAAATTCTTGGGTATTGGGATGAAATAGGTACAAATAGAATCGAATCGATATAGAGAATTCATACAAGTGACCCTTACTAGTTTGAGATTGAGCCGTAGTTTTAATCTATTGTTATCTTGTTCGAAAAATGATGTCCTTGGTTTTAATCTATTGTTGTCTAAGTAGATTGCGGCGCAGGCAGAATGAGCACTCTACAAGGGCCTGTTATTTGTCCTGTGGTTCGTGGGAAGCAAACAAGTCAGTTTGCTGTTCCTGTCAAATCTTCTGTAGTGAGGGCTAAGATTTTGAAGAGTGGGTTCTGGGGGCTCAATGGGATCTCTAGCTTCCGGGTTAATGTGGCTCGTCAACCACGATCACGAGTAAGCAAGGTGATTGGATGCAGTTTTAGTTCATCATCAAATGGAAATGGTAGC
Source organism: Nicotiana undulata (assembly GCA_005239495.1). Lineage (NCBI taxonomy): Eukaryota > Viridiplantae > Streptophyta > Magnoliopsida > Solanales > Solanaceae > Nicotiana > Nicotiana undulata. The sequence goes on from ML278352.1 coordinate 15,527, forward strand.
ACGGCAGAAAATTCCAATGAAAACGATGCAGATTATGTGAACTCTAGTGTGGTAGAAGCTGGTACGCTATCTTTGTTCTCAACTGCTATATTCTTTATTGTCATACTTTGTTCTTTATTAGAAAAAAAATATTGATCATGCTGGGAGACATTGTACCAAGTAATAAATACACTAATGATCATGCTGGGATTCATTGTACCAAATAAAAATGACACTACATATAAAGTGTAACCTTCTAATTTAGTATTGAGATGATTCTGTCAAACAGTGTGATGATGTTCCCATTATTTTTCCTATCCTTTTTGCTGCATCTCTTCACGTGTCAAATTTTGGAGTCCGGTTGCAGACCTTACTACTTGGCATCTGTTGTTTCGCGTTAGTTAAAGGCAGCCTTATCTCTCAAAAACTGAGGGATGAGAACCTCTTTAAGTTCATATGTCAAAAAAAAAAAATAGTGGATATGCTACTTGCCCAAACAAAAATAAATAAAAGTGTAGCAACTGTTTTTTTTGGGTGGTGCAACTTTCCTATTCTTCTGTGTAGTTGAAGTGCGAAGTGGACCAGATGGTTTCGTGATCAAGATGAGAGATGGCAGGCATTTGAAATGTGTCCATAATAATCCACAAGGAGGTCATCTACCTGATTATGCTCCACATCCAGCGATTGTTTTAAGAATGGAAGATGGGACAGGACTTCTTCTCCCTATCATTGTTTGTACGTAGATATTTCGTTCATTTGTTTAAATGACTAGATTGTTTCTTAGACGCATTATTAATATATAAGGCTATATCTTTTCTCTGTGTCTGTTTATATGACAGTGGAGATGCCAAGTGCGCTGCTCATGGCAGCTGTGCGCAATGTCCAAATTGTAAGTTTCCTTATATAGGTTTCTGGTAAAACCATCCTGCCAAAATTAGTATCATTTTTCTATTCCTGTTACTGAAGAAGAAAAACATTGCCTCTGTTTCAGGCCAGACCAACAATGTATCAAGTTGTGAAGGAAATGGTTGAGAAGATGGGTTACACGGTAAGCTTGTTATTTGTGCTTTACCAGTAATTGTGTTAGCTTTTAGGCTTTAATCTGACAGTTTTCCTATTGGAAGGTTAAACTTGTTCGAGTTACCAAGAGAGTGCATGAGGCATATTATGCTCAGTTATACCTGACAAAGGTGTGTAAAATACTGTTACTATGCTCTAACTGATCATATTCGCAAGTTACGATACACTTTATGTGGTGATACAATTTAACCACCTTTGGTGTGGTTGTCATTACAGTCAGATAATGATGCTGAGAGTATTAGCTTCGATCTTCGTCCTTCTGATGCAATCAACATTGCTGTGAGAAGCAAGGTGAATAACTAGTCTCCAACTTCGGTTTTATACATGAGCTAATCAAGAGATAGTTTTCCTCTTCCTCCTGTGTTTTCTGCTCATTCTCAGTTCATCCATTTCAAGATTTGATCCTCTGGTTTCTTTATTAGTCCTCCTTTTGGGGTGTGGCTGTTTGATAGAAAAGCAAAACGTGTGAATCTGATACTTTAATTCCTGCTATCTTATCCAAGAATTACGAATAAAATTTGGGAGAATAACTTTATTTTCTATGTTTCTTGATCTCCGACAAGCTCCAAAAAATTTTTTAACATGAAACGTGGTGGCAGTGTTGCTCGCATTTTTAGCTTTTGCTTATTAACCAAGATCAAATTAGTAACGTTCAATTTTAAGTGGCATTTTTTGTGTAGTCAAGGTATACAATTATTATCCATCAACTGAACTTGGATTCAATTTGCTGATTACTTCCTCCCAGCCTCCGTTGCCCTTTATGCAACCCTCTCTTTTTTTCTTTTTTTAAGTGCTGCATAATGCTTAGTTAACTTCTTTTTATTACTTCTAAACAAAAATTGATGAATTATTTTTGTATAATAATCTGATTAGATATGATGTTCAGAAAATTAGCCTGTTGCCGACATATTCAATATATGTCTTACCTTATATCCACTCACTACCGAGTGATACAAGTACAATCTAGTCATCTGGTCGCTATAATATCTTGAGATTACAACTGCACAATCCTCTCTCTGTAAACCAAATGACGTCTAAGGGTTTGTATTGTGCCCAATATATGATGGAGAAGAGAGGATTACAATTGCTCCTCCCTTATAAATCATAAACCAATTTTCCATTGACTGTAACCGCCATTTTTCGTATCTGGGCATATACCTCCCAGCACTACTCCTTCCCACTCACTTTCATCCTACATGCCAAGTACGACGAATTGAAGGATGTAACTATAGCCAATCCCAAATTAATCCCAAACCTATCAATGGATCGAGCACCGTGTAGAAACTGAGGCCATCCACATTTTCATCTAGTCCCCATCGCTATAGTCCTATTTGCTCGCTGTAATCTGATGGTATTGTAATCCAACTTTATCTTACCCTTGCACCAAGTGAATGCTAACATAATAAAGCTTCTGTTGTCTAATTGTTCTAGGTGCCAATACAAGTCAACAAGTACTTGGCTTACAGTGATGGTATGAGAATAGTTGAAACTCCAAAGCCAGCAGTGCACACTACTGGTTCGGATGGTTTATTGTTCACTGAGCTTGACAGGTAAAGCTCTTTCAGAAAATCCTTGCGAAACTTTGTCCACATCTTGTTTTGTCAGAAAATGCAGTTCAATAAATTGCCCAATTTTCTTACATGGTATATATTTTAATGAAAAATGATACACAACATTATTTCCTGTTTGAGAGAGAAAATTGTAGTAGTTCGAAATTTGAAACTACCTGAAATTCTTAACAATGCCTTATTCTATAACAACTAAACGTCATTCCCAGACAAGTTGTAGCCGGCTATATGTATCCTCATTGACCATGTTACCCAGCTATTCTGTTGTGACAAATATAATCTTAACTTGTTTTAACAATCAAGTTCATAATCAACGTGTTTTGTGGGTTAGACCTTCTGGCCGGCCATGCATTGAAACAAAGGAGTTTATTCTTGTGCGGAACATGCTGATAGCAGCAGTTGAAGAACGATATAGAGATGCAGGTACTCTTTGTTAACATGTTCAGATTTTGCGTGGAATGGTGTTTCTGCTATTCTTTGTTGTTTCGCCAGTTTATATCCCTGGCATATGTTTTATTCTCACTTGTATATTGGTAACTACAGCTCTCTGGAGGGACAAGCTTACTCAATTGCGGTCCAAGCGAAACTGGATATAACAGGTACATTGTCCAATCATTTTCGTCAACCCTACAAAATCTGCGAATATTACTTTCCTTCGACGTGTATTTGAATTTAAACAACTGGAGGAACAGGATGGTTGATTTTGATTAGAAACTTGTTTCATAGGTGTGCTTTAGAGTTGTCTGAGCAAAGGACTACTGTGTATATAGGGAGCCATTCATCTGAGCCAATGTGGTCAGCATCTTCAAAGATCAACTGTAGCTGTCCGTTAATATGTAAAATAACTTGTGAATATCTGTATAGATTGTAATGCTAATGTAAAACAAACCGGTAAGCTTATGGTTCTTGGACATAAACTTTATTCAGTTTCATGTTAATCTTGGATTTTAAACTCTCTCTTTCATCTCCTATATATTGTTATGATATATATAAATGGCATATCATCGGTTGTGGACTTCCGTTTCCAAATGGTTCAGTGTAGAAATTTAAATCGTAATATGTGATGCGCTCATTGTAGAAATTGCTGGATTTAGTTGTACATCTTGAATACGTTTCTGAATTAATCAGGTACTATTGGCTGAATGACTGTGAATTAACAACAACATATCCACTAAAATTTCACTAGTGGGGTTTGGGGAGAGTAGAGTGTACGCAGACGTTATCCTTACCACGAAAAGGGTAGAGAGGTTTCTCGTAGACTCTCGGCTCGACAAGAGAGATAATAATATTAGAAAAGAAATAAAAGAAAAGGCATGTACCAGCAAAATGTGCCAGAAAGAAAATAACGACGACGAATAAGTGATATGACAATAACACAAAAATATGCAAAACAACAATGTGAACACAACATAGATCGTTAACAAATCTAAATAAAATTCTATCAGACTACCCGGAATTGACTACCCCTTAGCCTACCACCCTAATGCTCGACCTTCACATATTCCTATCGAGAGTCATGTCCTCGGAAATCTGAAGTTGTGCCATGTCCAGCTAGATCACCTCGCCTCAGTACTTCTTAGGTCGTCATCTGCCTCTTTTCGTACCTGCCAAAGTGAACCGCTCACACCTTCTAACCGGTGCATGTAGGCTTCTCTTCCGTACGTGTCCGAACCATCTAAGTCACGCTTCCTGCGTCTTGTCGTCCACGGGAGTCACGCCCACCCTCTCCCGAATATCTTCATTTTTAATCTTATCCAGCCTAGTGTGCCCGTATATCCATCTCAACATCTTCATTTCTGCTACTTTCATCTTCTGCATATGTAAATTCTTGACTGGCCAACACTCGACTCCATACAACATGGGCGGTCTAACCACCGCTCTATAGAACTTACCTTTGAGTTTCGTTGGCACATTGTTGTCACACAGGACTCCAGACGCTAACTTCCATTTCATCCACCCTACCTCAGTACGGTGCGTAACATCTCCGTCAATCTCCCCATCTCCCTGGATAATTGACCCTAAGTACTTAAAACTTTTTCTCTTGAGGATGACCTGTGAGTCAAGCCTGACTTCCACATCCGTTTCCCCCGACACGTCGTTGAACTTACATTTCACATATTCCGTCTTAGTCCTACTCAACTTGAAACCTTTAGACTCTAGGGTCTGCCTCCATACCTCCAGTCTCCCATTCACGCCTCCTTGCATCTCATCAATCAGAATTATATCATCAACGAACACCATACACTATGGAACCTCGCCTTGAATATGAAGTGTCAGTGCATCCATTGCCAGAGCAAATAAAAACGGGAGAGCAAATAAGAACGGGTTGGGCGCAGATCCTTGGTGTAACCCCATAACAACCAGAAAAGGCTCTGAGTCACCTCCCACAATCCTAACGCGAGTCATAGCTCCATCATACATATCCTTTATCGCTCTAATGTAAGCCACCGGCACACCTTTCACCTCCAGACACCTCCAAAGGACGTCCATAGGAACCTTGTCATACGCGTTCTCTAAGTCAATAAACACCATATGCAAACCCCTCTTCCTATCCCTGTATAGTTCCACCAACCTCCTGATAAGGTAGATAGCTTCAATAGTAGAATGACCCGGCATGAACCCGAACTGTTTTTTCCTATATAGACATCGCCCTCCTTATCCTTCCTTCCACTACCCTCTTCCACATTTTCATGGTATGACTTAGTAACTTGATACTCCTATAGTTGTTACAATTCTGGATATCCCCTTTGTTCTTGTACACCAGAACCATTGTACTCCACCGTCACTCATCAGGCATTCTCTTTGTCCTGAAGATAACATTAACAACCTAGTCAGCCACTACAAGCCTGCTCTACCCGTATATCTCCAAAACTCTGTTGGAATCTCATCTGCTCCGGTCGCTTTATCCCGAATCATCTTACCCATCGCACCCACGACCTCCTCAACCTTAATGCGCCTACAATACCTAAAGTCTCGGTGACTCTCGGAGTGCCCCAATTGCCCTAACACGATGTTACAATTCCCCTCTTCATTCAGAAGTTTATGAAAGTACGACTGCAATTTTTGCCTAATTTGGGTCTCTCCCATCAATGCTCGATTGTCCTCGCCTTTGATGCACCTCACTTGATCCAGGTCGCGAGCCTTCTTCTCTCTCGCTTTGGCCAACCGAAATAACTTCTTGTCCCCACTTTTGCCCCCAAGTTCCTCATAGAGCCGACCAAAAGCAGCAGTCTTAGCCTCTGTGATCGCTAATTTCGCCTCCTTCCTAGCCTCCTTATATATTTCTCTGTTCGTTCTCCTCTGATCCTCGTCGGTGTTCTATACTAACTTAATGTAAGTCGCTTTCTTGGCTTTCACTTTACCATGGACCACGTCATTCCACCACCAGTTGCCTCAGTGCCCGCTAGAGTAACCTTTCGAAACTCCCAACACCTCTCTTGCTGCCTCCTGTATACAGTTCGTCGTCGCCGTCCACATAGGCGCTAGCATCCCCACCACTCTTCCAGGCACCCATATTCGTCAGCCACCCCTCCAACTCCTGCGCATTTTCCTTAGACAAAGCTCCCCATCTGATCCTCGACTGACCCGGTACAAACCTCTTCTTCCTCTTCATCAAGATACCGACGTCCATCACTAGGAGCCTATGTTGAGTTGCGAGGTTCTCACTCGGGATCAACTTGCAATCCTTGCACAACCCCCTATCACACCTCCTGAGGAGGAGATAGTCAATCTGAGTTTTAGCCACCATACTCCGGAAAGTAACCAAATGTTCCTCCCTATTTGAAAACATAGAGTTCACGATCACCAACTCAAAAGCTCTAGCGGAATCCAACAGTGAGGTACCACCCCCGTTCCTATCACCAAAGTCGAAGCCACCGTGCACCTCGCCATAGCCACCAGCAGACGACCTAGTATGGCCATTGAAATCCCCTCCTATGAATAGCTTCTCCGTAGGCGGAATACCCCGCACCACCTCATCCAGCTCCTCCCAGAAGCACCTCTTAACCTCCTCATCCAAGCCTGTTTGCGGCGCATAAGCGCTAATGACATTCAGAGTGCTCCCTCCAACTACTACCTTAATCGCCATTAATCTGTCATTCGCCTGTCTAACCTCTACCACCGACTCTCTAAGCTCCCTATCTACCAAAATACCCACTCCGTTCTTGCCCTTCACGACTCCGGAGAACCATAATTTATACCCTTCTACATTTCTCGTCTTCGATCCTACCCACCTAATCTCCTGCACACATGCTATATTGACCATCCTCTTTTGCAGAATCTTCATCAGCTCTATAGACTTACCCGTCAACGTCCTTATATTCCACGATCCAATCCTCAACCTACAGGCCACCGTGTTCCCTTTACCCCCTTTGAGCACCGTCCCACCCCCTGACCCTTGCCCTACCCCTCCCCACCACCCGACCTCCCCGACCTTCCCGAGGACATGACCTCACTCTGTCATTACAAACCACAGACTCTATACCTACGAAGGTCTAAAAAATAAGAAGGAGAAAAAATACCACACAGAACAACAAAGGGAGCAAATAGTAACTACAAGCCCACTAGACTGGCTAGACTAGTACGAAATACTACGGCAACAAAGTAATTAACACAAGAGACAAAGAAACAGGAGGCAGGAGGTACCAATTCCCGTGGATAGAACCTGAAACTCTCGACTTGGTATACTCCCGATGCTGCGGACCCGGCGTATAACTGTTATTCTACTGCTTGTGCGCATGCACCTCCCAAAATTGATACTTTTCCCTTTCTTGCATTTTCAAAGCAACAAATCAGCGAGAACAACAAAAACAAATTGGGAAATAAGAGTGAATTTGTGAGAATGATTGTCATTTAGAAACCAAAAAAGAAAGAAATTGGAAGTAGTTGCTATAAGGAAAGCGACTGGCTTCCTGCACCATTAGAGACTGTGTGACAGCAATAACAATAATAAATTCAGTATAATCTCATAAAGTGAGGTCCGGGAAGGGTCGAGTGTTTGTGAAGGCAGAAAGTCTTTTTTTCGATAGACCCTGTTGACGTCAACTGTTTTATTATTATTATTATTGTTGTTGTTGTTGTTGTTGTTGTTGTTGTTGTTGTTGTTGTTGTTGTTGTTGTTGTTGTTGTTGTTGTTCTTCTTCTTATTGTTATTCTTCTTATTATTGTTATTCTTCTTCTTATTGTTGTTGTTATTCTTCTTATTATTGTTATTCTTATTGTTGTTGTTATTCTTCTTATTATTGTTATTCTTATTCTTATTGTTATTGTTATTATTATTATTATTGTTATTATTGTTATTATTGTTATTATTGTTATTATTATTGTTATTATTATTGTTATTATTATTATTATTATTATTATTATTATTATTATTATTATTATTATTATTATTATTATTATTATTATTATTATTATTGTTATTATTGTTGTTATTATTATTATTGTTATTATTATTGTTATTATTATTATTGTTATTATTATTGTTATTCTTATTGTTATTCTTATTGTTATTATTCTTATTGTTATTGTTATTCTTATTGTTATTCTTATTGTTATTATTCTTATTGTTATTCTTGTTGTTGTTATTGTTATTCTTATTGTTATTCTTATTGTTATTCTTGTTGTTGTTATTGTTATTCTTATTGTTATTGTTATTCTTATTATTATTATTATTATTGTTATTGTTATTGTTATTGTTATTGTTATTGTTATTGTTATTATTATTATTATTATTATTATTATTATTATTATTATTATTATTATTATTATTATTATTATTATTATTATTATTATTATTATTATTATTACTACTGTTATTGAAGAGAAGATGCTAAATATACCAAGAATCGTGATAGTGAATAAACTAAATAGCGCACGGCCATTTGTGGGTATATTCCCAGTTCAACGGGTATCTTATTTCTCAGCGTAAAGAGAAAAACTTGCACGTAATTGTTGTACAATTTATTAAAAATAGATTCTTTTCCTTTATTGATCAAATGGTCTCGGTGTCGTTTTCGGTCCGTCAACAAAACTAGAAATTGCTTGTCCAGTTGAGCAAACAATCAAAATTCAAACGCATCAACATTTCAAGTTTTCTTTCCTATTTAATAATTTAATAATGTAAAAAAAGTTGGAAATATGGTACATACATATTTTGGTATGGTTTGTAAATTCACAAAATTGGTAAATTGAAAAAAGAACAACAAACTCGAATTATTTTTTTTTTTTTTAAATTATAATTCAAGGGCGGATCCAGCCTTTTGATACCGAGTTCTGAAACCAGTACTTTCTACATCAGGATAGAGAAAGAAGAGAAAAATTGAAGCAACGATGCAAAGAAAATTAAAAAAAAAAATTGATGAAAAAAAGGAGAATAAAAAATAGATACAAAAGCGATTAACGGCATATTCCCACCACTAAGAGAGAAAGGGTCCCATATAGCAAGTAGTGGGTCCCACAAAACAACCGCTATCAAAAAATAGAGAGAAAGGTTAACTGCTTCACGAAACTCCCCCTTCTCTACACTCCGACTTTGACATAGCCAAAGTCCAAATATGTTTCCATCGGTTTAGCAGACATTTATATCGTCAAGTAACTTCGCTTTTTTAGTCCGAGGAAAATGTCAGGTACCTACTGTTTGATCTATGTTGGAGGCAATGGCTCTTTTGTTCCTTTTTCAGTTTCTCTCGACTATTTTCATTAGCATAATATATTCATAATCTCATGTGATCACCAGGAGATTAAATTATATACTTTTTTGCGTAATGTCATTTGTCATTCGATTGAGCTTGCAAAATATGATTTCGGTGGGTCCCACAAGTTGGGTTTGGGGAGGGTAGTCCGTAAGCCGACCTTACCCCTACCTAGTGAATGTAGAGAGGCAAATTATGATTTGGAGGATCCATATATAGCCTAAACCAATTAATTTTGGATTTGAGGTTTTGAAAACTGAAATGGTTGAACTTTTGGCGTTTCACCTTTTTGGTGTGTATGCACAGTGGTGGTTCAACTTTAAAGATTCTTAGCCGGAACACATTATATTTTTATTATGGTTCAGAATGTACTATTTGTTGAAATTTTGATGTGTTTTTTACATATATATATATATATATATATATATATGTGTGTGTGTGTGTGTTCATCGTCGAAATAATGTTTAGTAACCTATATAAATAGAGGCTATATTCGCTTCTGTTGATGCAGGGATACTATCAAAAATCATTGTTACTTACAGATTTAGTACTCGAATGGTGAAGTCTAACTATAAATTTGTGTAAATTTGCGCAGGTGGTGAAGGATCTTCATTTGATGATGGAAATTGTGATGATCCATTAGAAAGGAAGAACGGGATTGGGATCGTTAAGACAGAGGAGAGAGAGCTGACCAATGTAGCTGGGAATTCCTTAGTGAAGATAATCACGAAACAAAATGATTTTGGAATTTCTTGTACCACAAAGGAAATTAGAAGCCCTGAGGAGTTGAAGTTTGTTAATACTTTTCGAAATGTGTTGATTAAGGAGAACCTGCTTCCTGTTATGCATGATGATAATCTCAAATTATTAAGGTACCCTTGCCAATATTTAACCACAAACATGCGGGGAGTGTGAAGGGGAGCCTTGCCGTAACTGGTAAAGTTGCTGCCATGTGACTAGGAGGTCACGGGTTCGAGCTGTGGAAACAGCCTCTTTGCAGAAATGCAGGGTAAGGCTGCGTACGATAGATCCTTGTGGTCCGGCTCTTCTCCGGACGCCGTACATAGCGGGAGCTTAGCGCACCGGGCTACCCTTTAAACATTAGTTGTTCAATGTTTTTTGTCAGATTTCTGAAACGTAGGATGCATAAAATTAGCTGTTCAATGTTTGTTTGTCAGATTTCTAAAAGCTAGAAAGTTTGACATTGAGAAGGCAAAGTGCATGTGGACAAATATGCTTCAATGGAGGAGAGATTTCGGAACTGACACTATAATCAAGGTACAGATAGTCTAATTCTTCCTCTTTATGTTACTGTTAAAATGTCATAACTCACATAATAACTTGAATATTCATGAAAAGCTTACTGGAATTTTCAAGATCCATTATTATTTATGAAACAACATGCATGAAGCTAGAATAGTTTTGAACTTGGTGTTCTTGCTAAAACGTCGATGCTAGTTTCTTGATCGTATACAATATTTTCCTCAGGATTTTGATTTCCATGAAAGGGATAAAGTCCTGCAAAACTATCCTCAGGGTTATCATGGTACAGATAAGGAAGGAAGACCAGTTTATATGGAAAGATTGGGGCTGATGAATGTGGAAAAACTTTTGGAAGTGACTACGTTGGATCGTTATGTTAAATATCATGTTCAAGAGTTTGAGAAGTCTATTGCTTTCAGGTTTCCTGCCTGCTCTGTAGCTGCAAAAAGACATATAGACAGAAGTGTAACCATTTTGGATGTCGAAGGAGTGGTATATATTATTCATTAAATTGTTAGTCTTATCAACAATGTGCTTCTTATGGTTCAGTCTTTTAATTTTTTTCCCATATTATAGAGTGTGAGGAATTTCACGAAACCTGTACGAGAAGTCATTATGCGGCTGCAGAAGATTGATAATGATTTTTACCCTGAAGTAATTCGCTATACCCCTTATTAGCTCGCAACAATACAAGCCGCCTTTGTACTGTCATATAAAACTTCTAACCTTGAGAAACTAATTTTGCAGACACTTGGAGAAATGTTTGTCATAAACGCTGGACCTGGATTTAGGTTTATCTGGAATATACTCAAGCCTTTTCTTGACCCTGAGACGACTTCCAAGATTCATGTATGACATGCTTTCTACCCTTTGACCATGTTTTTTCTCATGGTTCTTTTATAGTAAGTTGTAGTATCTGTTGGTAGTCATTATTTTAAGAAGCTTCTGAATCTTTAAGTCTTACAACAACAACAACAACTCAGTATAATCTCTCAAGTGAGGTCTAGGGAGGGTAGTGTGTACGCAGACCTTACCCTTGCCCTAGGGTAGAGAGGTTGTTTCCAATAGACCCTCGGCATCCTTCCCTCCAAGAACTCCCCACCTTGCTCCTGGGATGATTCGAACTCACAACCTCTTGGTTGAATCTTTAAGTCTTATAATCAAGAAAGAGATTTTTCGATGCCTGTAATCTACTTCAAAATTGGTCTTATATATGAGTCAATCGGACATATCAAGAATTATAACTTTTCAAATTTCTAGGTTCTTGGCAACAATTATAAAGGCAAACTGCTCGAAATCATTGATGAATGGTAATTATCTCTAATTTGTTTTCTTTATCCTAGCTGTTAGTATTCCTTACACGATTAACATCTTGTGAAAACTATGTGATTCCCAGTGAGTTGCCAGATTTTTTAGGTGGCAGCTGCACATGTGAGAATGATGGTGGTTGTTTAAGGTCAGATAAAGGGCCGTGGAGAAAACTCAAGATATCAATGGTGAATGTGGATTATTAGTAGCTTTTCTTCGCGTAAGTTACCATCTTACTGTATTTTAACTGATTGAGCTACATGAAGATGAACTGTGGAAAGGACGCAGAGTGTTTAGACAATACAGTGGCAACATCAGACCCTGCAAGGCGACCAATAGAAGAAAATCAGGCAAAGATGGTATGTTCCATTTGATTAAACATTTGCTTCTTTCTTTTACTATGAGGTTTTCTTTGTCGAGATTGGTCAAAAAAATTAGCTTTTGAAGTGCTTGTTCACTAGGACAGGTAAGGTGTTGCGAGACATATACTGCTGAGCCAGGATTTGAATGTGGAGACGGTACGTCTAGCAATGTTTCTTCATATATTTTGGTGTTTCTTCATATATTTTGGCGTATTGTTTCGCATTCTTGGATGTTGAATGTTGAATGTTTTTGCCATACTATTGTCCTACAACTCTGATATAACACATCTATATATTATTGTTGTTTGTTCAATATTTCCAGCATGTCGTTTTCTCCCTCTTTCGAGCTTCAAATCGTTTATAGGTTGGTGAACATGTATCAGAACCTGTTAGTACGTTGTGTTAAGTAATTTGATGGACTTCAGTTCTGCATCTGCAAACTATTCTAGCCAGGCAGAATGGAAGTATTTCTAACTATGTAATGACACAACTAACCAAAAGTAGATTTTGTAAAGCATCACGCCAAACTTATAAATAGATGGAGGTCCAATGATGAATAATCAAAGAATCAGTATGATTATATTACCAAGTTTAACAAAACCTAATAAACTATAAAATCTTGCTCTTTAACAGATGAAAGAATATCTCACTCTATGCCGAATTTATTTGTCCTCCGCCGTAGTCCCTAATGTCTATCTGTATCAGTCAGCAATGCATTTTGTTTTGAAAGGTATTTGATGAGGTTTTCTAGTGCAATTTCAGTGTTGTTGCTCTTCATCAGCTCTCCTGCAACTTCAGCTGGAGTTGCTTTAACTTTCAGGAGCAGATTCTCAATTACCCTAAACTTGCTGTGCTCCTCAATCTTTAGGTAATTAGCTGCCAGTATCCTGAAACCACTGAAAGTGCAGTACGACATCTCAATGTGCACGTCCATACGGCCAGGTCTCAACAGCGCTGGATCAAGTCGGTCCTTGTGGTTTGTTGTGAACACTATGATTCGCTCATCTCCACAACTCGACCACAACCCATCAATAAAGTTCAACAGGCCAGACAATGTGATCTGCATTCATAGAAATTTTAGCAAAACAATGGTCAAAGTATAACACTATAACAAAATCTAGTGATACCAAATGATATTTCTTAAGGAAAAGGATCAAGCTTACTCCTTTACTATATGCAGTATCTTAATTTTACCCTATACTATACTTTGGGGTCATTCATACCCTTATCGTTAGCAAATCATCTTGTATTTGTCCTTAACTTTAACAGAGTTATAGCATGAAATGAGTGGATTTCTCGTGTCAAAATACATCATAAAAAAGATCTAAATATGCCCCTCTACTTCTGATTACGGTTTAGAATTATCCTCCGTCAAACTTCAGTTAGGGTCCACAATCGAGCTTTATCAGAGTCAAGAGAAATTACTAGACGATTTGCTAACATCAGGTAATGAATGGCCCCATAGTATAACAGATGGTAGACTTAAGATACCACGTATCGTTGAGCTATGTTGCGCAGGCTCTCTAAAATTCGTTTCGGATCCTCAAAAAATGCGCTACTTTTGGAGGATCCGATACGCATCCGGAGAAATTTTGAAGAGTCCGAGCAACATAGCCGTGGAGGAGTGCTCCGACTATTTTCCCTATTCTTATATGCAGTGTGGTTAAGAGGAATTGAATAGTTCATTGTAAACTGAAACTGTGACAAATAAATGCATCACAATACCTTGTCATCTTCACTTGTGTCATTCTCATTTTCTCTATTCTGCAACCCCACATTGCAATCAATGTCTTCTATCACAAGTATGGATCGATTTGCTGAACCAATCAACAACCTTCTCAAATCCGAATTGCACTGCACCTCTCTCAAGTCCAAGTCATAAACGTCAAACTTAAGGTAATTAGCCATAGCTGCAACTAAGCTCGATTTCCCTGTACCAGGCGGTCCATATAGCAAGTAACCGCGTTTCCAAGCTTTGCCAACTCTCCTATAGTAATCTTTTCTACTCACAAACATGTCAAGATCCTCAATCAGCTCCTTCTTCATTTCTGGTTCCATTGCCATTGTATCAAAAGTTGCAGGATGATTTAACACCACGGAACTCCAATAATCAGTCCCATTATAATCCACCGTATGTAACCGCACTGCTTTTTTCTCTTCCTTAATCTCTTTGGCCCTACTTAATATATATGGTAAATAAGATTTTAAAACCATCTCCTTTTTCTTCTTGTGAAAACTCAACTCAAAATATCGAAGCTCTGTCTTAGGATTAGAGCTTTTGTCACTCTGTTTAATTCCCATGGACTTCAAAATCCAGGTGAAATTCACATTTTCATAACAATCGGTTACTTCTTGGTACCTGCAGATCCAAGATTTTAAATCAGTAAGTTTAAAATTTAAGTACCTTTGTCAGGTTAAGTTACCTACAGTAAAGAGTAACTTTTCTTAGTATTTGTGGTGCCAAGAATTTATACAAAAAGAGATTCAGAAACACTATAGAATGTCACACCTGGGATTTAAACCAGAGAGCTAAGGCATTTTTTATCCCTTTTTGCCGCTTCACAAGACTTTTTCCTTATATCAGGAGATTCAACCGTGTATATATAATCAAAAAAAATATCTTTTACCCTATATACACAGTATAATTTTCCAAAGATTTCCTCCGCTCAGCTCTACCACTGATTTTTAACAAATTTAATATGATAACATGAAAATAAAGTAAATAATCTGTTGAAAGCAGTGGAGGAGCCACATATACCCAAGGGGTGTCAGATACCCCTTTATCAGAAAATTACACCGTTTAGCTCAGTAATTTTTTTAAAAATACGTATATATACTATATAATGACACCGCTGACTTCTTGGTAAGTTTGTTTCTTTATATTATGACTACCCTTAATAAAAATCCGCCACTAGTTGTAAGAGATTAAAATATACAGATAACTCCGTTAATCATTCCATCAATTGCTCATCAATCAAAAAGAATGAGTATAAATGTATAATTCAGCTAGTTCTCTTATCCCACCAACTAACAAAAATTAAAGCATATATGTCAAAAAATATTTACCCTGCAGCGTATATAAGTTATAATTTTAAAATTTACGCTTTTTTCAGTTGTACGAACTTAGCACAAATCTATAATTCTTGCTAAATTGTTAAAATTTATATATAGTTCAAGTCGAGGTTTACCTATCGACAGTGACGGCGAGCTCTTCATCTTTGTCGGGCTTATTGACTTTGATCCTCTGTGTCCAAGGAGAAACCTTTGTACCCAAATAAACGTTGGCAGCGTCGAACATCTGGTTCGAAGTGAGACCTTCAGATTCTTCTATGACAACTATCAGCTGTGAGGAAAGTCGGTTTGATAGTTTCTGAAAACGTGAAGAAAAGAAGTGCTGAAGTGCTTCAGGTACAAGATCGCTAGCTATTGATCGGAAGAGAATTACAGAAGCGGTAAGAGAAGTTGCCGCCGTCAAAATTGCTTTAGAAGATGGCATCGATTCGAACAACTCCATTTTTGTTTTAACTTTGTTTTCTGCTAAGATCTTCTGCTGATGTTGGGGAACTGCGGGATTACGTCTTGGCGGGCAAGAAAACTGTAGGACATTCGTGGAAGAAATTCGAAGATGTCTAAAAAACTCTTGGGCCGTATGTGGTGATATTTGAGGCCCAAGAATGAAAGGTGCTAGATGGATTGATTTTGAGGCCCATTACATCGGTCCATATAAGAAAAGAATTTTTACATTCCTATGCCATATAGGAAACTATATTAACCTCAATATTTAAGGTTGGATATAATTACATTTAGTATACCTAATTACCAATTATATACCATTAATAGTTTTTAAGGGTATGAATTACACTCCTAATTTAATGGTACCATATATTCCTTCTAACTCCACTCCCCCCACGTTTCTCTCTCCATTTCCCACACCTTCACCCATGTTTCCCTCCCCCACCTACGATTTTTGTATCAAAATCTCATTATTTCTTCCATAGCCAAGGCACTGTCGGCATCTCTGCAATATTGTCCCAATGTTTTTGTGCCGGGGGAAGATGAGCACAAGCCTGGTCGATTTGATGGTTATGATTTCGGGTTCCTTCACATTAAGATTTATCTCCCAAAGTCTGATTCTCAATATGTTCTGAGCTCGAACAGATCTTTTTATCTTCTTTTGATGCTTCAATTGTTGGCAAAAGTCAATTTTCTTGTAACAGTTCATGGGAGGATTTTGCTTAGGAAGATCTATCCCTTCATCATGTTTTTTTGGATTCCATATCTAGCATAGCAGTTTCGTAAGGAGTAACAAGAGCATATAGGAGAATCACAGAATTGTAGCATAATTGGGATTTTTGACATAATTGCGTTTTTTGCAGAAGATTTGTAGAAGTTTTAGTCGTTTTTTATTTGTGAAAACAGAAAACAAAGCATCTACAATCAGAATACAAATAATCTACAATTTATCTATAAAATATCTACAAACTGGGTACTTTGAATTTTAATATCCCAATTCCCATTCAATTGTAGCATAATCGGGATTTTCGACATAATTACGTTTTTTTTGCAGAAGATTTGTAGAAGTTTTAGTCTTTTTTTTTTTTTTGTAAAACAGGAAAAAAAATCTACAATCAGAATACAAATAATGTACAATTTATCTACAAAATATCTACAAACTGGGTACATATTTGGACTCGACATGCTTCCCCTGAAATGTATGTTTCACATTTTAGATACATATTTTTGTCCAAAACAGTACTAAATCATCCATATTTTTCTTACAAACACGCATCTGCAATATTGTTACGTTAGACGTAAGTGTTGACAGCCTAGAACAACTTGTATATTTTTAATTCTTTCAGTTGAGTTCCAAGTAATTAAATATTTTAAAAAGATGAGATCGAATCGATAAAAATCAGACAATTAATTAAGGAATTCTCAATATTAGCGCGCCTAAATAAGGAAGCCTACAGCTACAATGATTCCTTATTTAATGAATTGTCTATTTTTTTGTAGAAATACTATTAGCATGACGGATAATATGCAAACTATTAACATATTTGGTAATATAGTTTCCTATATGGTGTAGGAACGAAATTTCCCTATAAGAAATTCAATCTGAGGCCCATTGGCCCATATGAATAATTTTTTAGTTCCTTTAGTTTCGGTGTTGCAAATCACATCGGATGGCCATTTTAAAATCACTATTCCCTCCGGTTCACAATAAGTGACCAATTTGCTTTTAGCACGCTCATAAAGAAGATACTAAATTATATACAAAAATACATAATATGACTAAACTACCCCTAATTAAACATTTAATGTGAGGAGTAAGAAAACTTTTTAGGGATATGTACATAGGGGTTATTTTGTAAAAACAAATTGAATTCTTTCTTGATTACATAATTGGACACTTATTTTGAACCAAAATAAAAAAGAATACTGGTCATTTATTGTGAACCGGAGGGAGTATTTATTTTATTTTTTGACCATGTTAAAAAAAGTTTCGGGAATACAGCCTCATGCCAGAATTTAAAGCATGTTCATCGAAATTTTGGAACACCAAAAATCGTGATGATTACCAGAATTTTCAGGCTTTCAGCCACAATGCGAAAAATTCTGGATACCGGTCAGAATTTGTGACATCTGTTTAGCTAACCGTGATTTCCCTTCTATTAACGGGATATACAATTTACTTTTTGAATTTTGACACATTGTAGTGTAAAAGACTATAACAAGTCACATTCCACGCACACAAAAGAAAGAAAAAAGAAAAAGAGAGATAATGTTGTCTAAAGCAAGGCAAGTTATTTATAAAACTGATTAAAATATATTGCTACATAATTTTTTTAGACCGTCGGTGTATATAAGTTCATATTCAAAAACAAGATCTTCAAAAAATTCTTCATTCACAAAAGCTTAAATCACGCATCACTATTGAATGGACGAGAAATTTCAACCATCTCATCATACTTGAGAGTGATTCGTCACCCTTATTTTATGGCTCAAGGTATCAATGTTGAAAAATGGGATAGTGATAGTGAGATTTGACTCAATTATAGGGAAGAATGAGGTGGTACAAGGGGGCATATATCACTTTGATAACAAGTCAGTAATTGTGAAAGCTTGGCATGTAGACATGGATTTCACGAAGGAGGAATTGTATATTGTGCCTATATGGGTTAAACTTCCTGGACTGGATTCCAAGTACTGGAGTCCTAAAGGTTTAAGTAAGACTGGTAGCTTAATAGGGCGACCACTGATAGTAGACAGCCATACTGAGAAAAAGATAGGGTCGAGCTTTGGAGGCCTTCTAGTTGAAGTTCAAATGGACACTAAACTACCAGATAAAGTGTTTTTTAAGAATGAAAGAGGGTTGATAATAGAGAAGAACGTGCAATATGATTGGAAGCCAACATTGTGCAAAATATGCAGGAAATATGACCATGATGATCAGGTCTATAGAACAAAGAATCAAACTACAGAGCAGAGACAAACAAAGGAGAGGGTGGGGAAGAATGATGAAGCAGGATCTGATCAGATGAAGCAAGTTACAGAGAATAATGGAGGTGAAGAAATCAGGAACAAGCAAGGGAACAGAACTGATAATGGGAAGGAAAAAATTCAGGATAATCAGGTCAATGAAGGTTGGATTACACCTAGTAATGTTACAAGAACTACTAGGAAGCAGGTATTCCAAAGGAAGGGAGATAGGGATAGAAGTTATCATAATACTTTCAGGTGTTAGGAATGAGATTGTTGTAAATGGCAATCATAACAGCACATAGGAGAAAAATATTGGAGCGATAACATCTCCTCCTAAGGGTAATTGGATAATATCTTATGCTGGAATGTTAGGGGTATGGATGCCCCTAACAAACAAAAGGAGGTAAAACTCCTATGTAATAAAGAAGATATAGGGATGATTGGAATGTTGGAATCAGAAATAAAATCCGAGAAATTAGACCAAGTGGCTAGTAAGCTATTTGGTGGATGGGGGAGTATAAATAATTTGAGGGAGCATTATAATGGTAGAATTTGGATGGCATGGAGAAAAGACTCTTATAAAGCTTCCTTGAGCACTATGATTGACCAAGCAGTAACATTTTTGGTAACTAATAATAGGCTGCAAATTACCTTTATGATGACTATAGTTTATGCCTATAATACAAAGGAAGAAAGAAGGAGTCTATGGAACTACTTAGATGCTGTTAGAAGGAACATATAATGGGGCCATGGATAGTTATGGAAGACTTCAATTCTGTGATGCATACTGAAGACAGAGTGGGAGGGAATCCTGTAACATTGGATGAAATAACAGATTTTCATCAGTGTATTGAACAATGTGAGTTGATTGAGCTACCAACAAGTGGGAGCATGTATACTTGGAGTGATAGACATGGAGATAACAGAATCTTATCTAAGATTAATGGGGAATTCGTTAATACATATTGGATCAACTCAGTGCCAATGTATAGGGCTAACTATCTAGAAGAGGGGATTAGTGATCACTGTCCACTTAAACTTGCTTGTAACAACTCATCTAGGAGGGTCAAAACTGTTTTTAAATTCTGTAATGTGTGGACCACTCCAAGCTTTATTTAAGTAGTTAAAGAGGGATGGGTAACTATAGAAGGTTGTAATATGTTCAGAGTGGTTAAGAAACTTAAATTGTTGAAGAATAAATTAAATGTGCTGAATAGAAGATATTTCAACAATGTTACCGAAGAAGCTGATGCAAATAGATTGGAATTGGCTACAGTTCAAGCTGAGCTTCATAGGAATCCATTGGATGTTGGATTGCAAGCAGAAGAATTGCAGAAGTTTCAAAAGTTCAATAGATCATATTATTTGGCAGAAATATTCCTTCAACTAAGGAGCAAAGCTAATTGGATTAAGTTGGGAGATGACAATAATAGATATTTCTTTTCAGTAATAAAGCACATGAGATTGCAAGAGGCCATTATCCAATTAACAGATAAGATTGGATGTATGAAATTTGAACAGGAGGAGATATCAGATATTTTTGTGAAGTATTATCAAGAACTGTTGGGAAATAAGGGAAGACTCAGAACTCATGCTTTTCAAAGTTTTATGAAGAATGGAAAAGTACTGTCAACTGCTGATCAAAAGAAGTTGGTAAGACCATACAAAGCAGAAGAAGTTAAAGCTGTTATATTTAGTATTAATGAAAATAAGAGACCTTATTCAAATGGCTATGGGAGTGGTTTTTATAAAGCAACTTGGTCAATTGTAGGAGAGGAGTTGACAAATGCAGTATTGGAATTTCTTGTTAATGGGAAGTTGCTTACTCAGATTAACTCAACCAGTATTGCTCTTATTCCAAAAGTGAAGAACCCCCTATAGGCTAAGCTAGTTCAGACCTATTTCTTGTTGCAATGTTATCTACAAATGTATTTCTAAGATCATCTGTATGAGATTGAGGAAAGATGACACGACCCAAATCGATTAAGGTCGTGATGGCGCCGGACACCATTGTCAGGCAAGCCAACACTCAATAGTTAATTAAATTCCTATTTTAGCATTTTGAAATCATTACTTTTCATTTCATTATTTAATAATCAAAGGAATTTACTGAGTAAATATGTTTCAACAATTCAATTAACGAATACATCCCCAAAGTCATCCCAGAACCCGGTGTCACAAGTGCATGAGCAATCTATGAAAAACTAAATAAAATACAATAATCGTCTGGAATACAAATGGGACAGTATGGAAAGTACAATTCCATACTCTGATGGAGACTCTATTGGTTGCGGGTCGTCTCGAGAAGTGAAGCTCACCTAAGTCTCCATATCAACCATGCCACAGCACCAAGAGGGGCTACCAGATATACATGTACCTGTGCAACAAAATGCACAGCAAGTGTAGTATGAGTACGAAAACAACGTGTACCCAATAAGTATCCCGCCTAACCTCGAAGAGGTAGTGACGAGGGGTCGACTTTGACACTTACTAGAGGTCAAGGTAGTATAAATATATGTGACGCTAATCATGGATGTCATAAGTGAATAACAAGTAACACAAAAGGGGATGGCTTCTTTCATAAGTAAATTTCAGTTTCTGTCACTTCAGTTGACAACTTATGTCTTAAGGCAATTAAACAGTTTAAATCACAGATGGTATCCAGAAAATATCATGCGCAGGAACTGCCGAGGGTCGAACGGCCCGAACCAACAATAATAAAATGTGCATTGTCGAAGGGTCGAACGGCTCGAACCATAGATGCATCTATTAACCTACCGTGGCGTACGACCCGCTCCCATGAGAGTAGTGGAAGAGATCACCCCGCTCGCGGAATATAAATTGCAAAGCGATCAAACATAAGAATACACACTCAAACAATCCACCCCGACTATATCGGGAAAATAATTACCCAAGAAATGGCAATTTATCTTTAAATGGTCACAAAGATAGTAGTTAAATCTTTTCTAGAAATTCATTTGTCAAGTTCGATAAGGTTTAAACATTTTTAAGTTCGTCAGTAAAGATACAAGTATGGCAAATAAAACATGTTTTTTGGGTCCTAGACTACCCGGACATAAGCATAATAGTAGCTACGCACGGACTCCCGTCACCTCGTGCGTACGTATTCCCCCACAAATAGTAGCACATGCCTGATTATTTCACCTACGGGGACAATTCTCTCTTACAAGGTTAGAAAGGAGACTTGAAGAGGTTTTTTTGAGGTCATTTGTACTTGAAGTGCTAGTACACTTGATGCTCTTAGGATGTAAAAATATTTGGGTTGTTATGATAATATTCACATTTATTACCAAAAAAAAATATTTGAATAGAAAATCGTCATGAAAATGCTATACTGTCTTCATCATTGTATGTGACAAGTTGTTATATAATTTGAAAGCATTTCATGTCTATACAAGGGGTTCAATTCAACAGTAAATTTTCTTTTCTACTTCCGAAAATTTCATAAACTCATGGAAGATATCTAATATAGTTCATAACAACTGTATATGCAGTAATTAAAAGACGTTTATTCTCAAAATCAACTTATTAAAATATTGTCGGATGCTTCTTGACCATCAAAATAGACTCATATGCTAAAAGATGTTTCTTTTTCTTTTCGACTTCCAATTTGCAAAGTCTTCAACTGTTATAAGAGAAAAACAATACGCATCCTATTACTTTTAAGTAGCGAATAAGTATTAAGACTATTAGCTAAAGTCACTTCAACTGTTTTATGGATGCTTTTTATAATGAGGATTAGAAAGCATCGATTCTTTAATTAGGAGCTAAAAATGTTTAAGTACCTTTTTCATTTGAAATTAGATCTCAAAATGTTTTTTTATTCGGCTTGAATCGGCTAAAAAGTTCACTCCAACTTTTCAACTAGGTTTTAACTATGAATTTTGATACCAAATCAGTCCAAATCACTTCCAATCTTCCTCAAATTTTGTATATTCATTCGTCTATATATTTTTAATAAATTCAACCATACCTACTGAAAAAGGTCAATTTTTGCTTAGATTTTTGGAATCTTGTATATTATATATATGTTGAAATTCCATCACCTTATTTGCTGCCTCATGTCCTCATCTATAGAATTTTCTTTTCGGCTTGCATTTGTATGTTGCTTATCACACTTAAAAATATGAAAGGTGTGTGATTCTTGGGGAGAAAGAATCCTTATTTATTTGAGTTTTCAATTTTTGTATGTGTTTGGCTAGTTTTGGTAAGTCTCTGATTAATGACTAGAGGTTGGTAAGTAAAGATTTATTTGGGACATTTCCGTAAGATTCCCTATTATATGTTTCTTAATGGGCTTGGGTACCTTTTATGTTATTGGGCTTTTAAATTTTTTCTTTACTTGGCTTGGCCTGTTGATTTAAGTTCAAGAAAGCCCAAATACAAAATTAGCCAGAATAATACCAACAAAATGTAAGTAAATCGAATTGAATTGAGGAAGTGAAAAAAAGGAATTTTTACATTCCTATGCCACATAGAAAACCTTATTACCCTCAATGTTTAAGGTTTGACTTAATTACACTTAGTATACCAAATTACCGATTTTATACCATAATTAATTTAGGGTATAATTAATGGGCAGTTTTTTACTCCTTAATTAAAGGTGTCCATATATCCCACATTTCTCTCTCCCCATAATTCGTAACCAGCCGTTTTCTCCTCCCCTTTCCTCCTCTTCTCCATTCCTTCTTCTTCTCATCGTATCAACTTTAGTTGAAAGGCAAGATCATCAGAAAATATTGGTACTGGACAGTGCATACGACATAGCAGCTGGGTGGAATTTTGAGGAGACAACAAACAAGATGGCAGCTCATGTAAACTTTCAAATACAAGAGGTTCACCCTATAATGCAACAATGAAATCAGTAGCAATTAGGCATCGAGAATAATTAGAGGCTCTCTTGCTTGTTTTTTGGCGGTTGAGAACAGAAAAATAAGAGGCGGAACTTTGGACCGTTTACGCAAAGAATTTTTTTGTAGAATTTTTGTAGATGAAGAGAAAATTTTGTAGTTATATTAAACGTAGTTATTATGATGTTAGAATACAATTTATCTACAAAAAAATTACACATTATCTACATTCTGGACACACTCAATGTCTTGATTGTATATAAGTTATCTACAATCTATAATTTAACTACAATTTCTCTATATTTTATCTACAATTTAACTACAATTTATCTACAATTTTTTGCAATATGTCTTCTTCTTCTTCGAGATTCAATCTGAAATTCAGTCAAAACCAAGTCTAATCTTCACCAAAACCCTTCAAAATTGAGATATAAACTTCAAACCATATTCTCGATTATTTTCAACAACACCCAATCCGAACAAATAATGATTTTTGAAAACCCAAATTTGAATTCAAAGCTTTCAAGCTTTTTAATGGTTGTCAATGGTGGAATTGCTGCTCTCTTTTCATTTGCTTTGTATTACTGAATTTGCGATTGAGAAATAGAGAGAGATGTAGAGAGAATTCTGGAAACAGAGTGTATCGCAAAAACAGAGTATGGAAAATCTTGTTCTGCGTTGTGAAAGATCATAGTGAAGCCGACGATAATTATGGAATGTGCGTGATTTGCGTTGGGGAAGATCTGGAAAATATTCCGTTTCGAATTTGAAATTAAATGTCGAGTAAATCAATATGAAGATTCTATCCACAATTTTCGCGCCTATAAAAGGGAAGATTCTGCCCTTTTTGTGTCTTATATACGAATGATACATAAATTGTAGAAATAACATGCACAGAGCATGTAATTAATATATAATGAACATATTTGGTAATAAGGTTTCATATATGGTATAGGAAGGAAAAAATCCCTAGAATATATTGTAAAAATAGTACGGGTTAGCCAGTTTTTGGGTTGGTCATTCAAAAATAGCCATGGTTTGCAAAGTCATTAAAAATAGCCACTATTTTGATGCACTAAAAGTTCCAGCATAATATACTGGAGATCGGTGCACATGTGTATGAACTTCCACCATATTATGCTGGAACTCCAACACGCGGAAGGTTCCAGCATAATATACTGAAGATAGGGGCACATGTGTATGAATTTTCAAAATATTATGTTGGACCGGTATATTATACTGGAACTCCAGTATATTATGCTGGAAGTCTAGTATATTATACTGGAACTACAATATATCATAGTGGAGTTCCAGTAAAATATACTGGAATTCCAGTATATATGTTGGAGTATTTTTCGGATTTTGAACAGTGTTTTCGTTCAGATTTATCTTTAAATAAAAAATGATTAAATTTCGATTACTTTTGAAACTATGGTTATTTTTGAATAATCTCTTATAAATCCGGCTATTTTTTAATTTTTCTCTGATCGAAAAGTCAAATTTCTATTAAATGTTGTAGATATCTTGGATGTGACGTGTTTTCCAACTTGTGGTTCTAAGGTCGTCATTTTATTCTGAAGAATTTTGAGCAGATAGAAAAAAATGCTATACATGAATCAACTTGAGTATGTACTGTCTTGAAAATGAAAACAAAAGATAACTCAAATTAACGTACGTTTTATTTGAGAGATATGGAACTTCAATCCTAATGTGAAACACATTGTTAGAATAGCCTCATTATTAAGCCAAGGAGTACCTAGTAATAGTAGTACAATGGACATATTCCAAAAAGTCTATTTCATGTGATGGGGTTTGCAAGAAAAGACATATCTCTTTCACCAAATATTTTTTATTTGAATCTATTATCTTGAAAATAAAAACAACATTATTAAAACCAACGTGGCGTATCAATTCGAGAAATAAATTGTCGAGCCTAATGTGAAAAACATTGTTGGAATAGCCTTGTTCTTAAGCCAAGTAGTGATTAGACTATGACAAAGGGGGATTTTGAATTTGTATAAGTTGGGTGCACCGCTAAGAAAAGGAAAAAAAATTTAAGTATTAAATGGGAATCGATTTTTGCTCCAGGTAAATAACTCAACATTCACCAAATTATGTTCACCATTTAGCCGCTTTGAATGCCAGCAAATAATATATATATATATATATAATAATAATTTACGGAAAGATTATGAGTTCACATACTCAGATATAAATCCGCCCCTGGACTATGACATAAGAATTTTAACACGAGGCACCTAGGAATAACTTTTCCATACACTTCCAAAACACAATTTCATGTGATGGAAAGTCAGAAAGACACGGATCTTTTTCACCAAAAAGAACAAATTGCATGAGAATATTTTCTCATATATAATGGAAGTATCAAATTTCGAATATTCATAAATTTCTACAACGTTTATAACTTCTTATACTGATGCTGACGTTCATAAATAGTAGTATAGCAGCAAGTCATGTTGTGTGATCTAATTTGTTTGATCATATTATATCATATTGTTTGATTTAAATTTCAATTTCCTTCTTCTTATCCAATGAAACGTGGCCAATAAAAAAATCAGATGAAATTAGAAAAAGATTCATATGGTCATCGAATAACTCTTCAGCTCCTCACTTTTCTTTATTACATAATGTATTGTATTTATTAATATTTTATTTGTTATTATAACGTTATATTTGCTTGTTACTTGACTTAATATCTTTGTTAATTATCTCTTTTCTATATATATATATATCACTCCTAAAACTTTTTCTTGAAACGATTTTTTGCTTAGGCATTTTCACTTGAATTCGTCAAAGATATAAATTATTTTTTTCGTTATTATTTATAAATCTACCAATTTTTTAAATAATTGGTATTTTTGTATTATATGCCTAGAAATTAGGTTCTCTTCTCATTTGACTTCTTATTAAAATTCTAATTTTTAAGATTAATTATTAAATTTAATTAAGTTTTGAAATTATGCTTCACTGCTTGATATTCTTTCATTACCTAATATTTTTGAATTTTGACTTAATCTATTAAGATTTAAGTTATGTGATATTTTAGATATGTAGAATTTTTGTCATTATAACTCAAAAACGCTTGCTGATTTGAAATTCTAATACATATTATCATTTTATATTTTATATTATCTTTTCTTCTTTTGTTCCTCGATTATCATTATTGATTTATTCGTTGCAGTATGATTGCACTATAATGTAAATTTTTTATTAGTGTAACGATCCGACTGGTCGTTTTGAGCAATTGCGTCCAGCTCGGCAGTTTGAGGTCACGAGTAGCTTCACACAGTGTATTATGACTTACGTGCATCGTCGGTACGGGTTTTTGAGAGGTTTGGAAAGGATTTTTAGGAGTGCCTCTCATTTGAGAAGCTCGAATTTGAAAGAATTGACCAAGGTTTGACTTTTGAGTATTTGACCTCGGATCGGAGTTTCGACGGTTCCAGATAGTGATTTTGGACTTGGGCGTATGCCCGAAATTTTATTTGGGTGTTTCTAAAAGGTTTCAGCATCATTTGGCGGAAGTTGACAATTCAAAGGTTTAGAATTTTTTTAAGTTTGACCATGGTCTGATTTTAAGGCTATCGGGTCCGGATTGTGGTTCGGATTTTGGAATAGATCCATTTCGTCATTTGGAACTTGCCTGCATCAATAAGGATAAGAGTTACCCCAAGGAATAACGAAAAGTATATGATAGGGCTAGCTCAGCAGTGTTGAGTTAGCATAGTAAAAGAAGAAATTGGCCGCCGGTGTTTGTGACAAGCCTACGAAGAGGGTGACCAGCCAATGCAACATCAACTATTTGACTCAGTTCTCATGATGCTTTTGAAAGAGTTTGTTTCTCGAACCTTCCATTTTTGCATGGCGCTTAGGGTTTGAACGATTGTGTCAGGTCACCAAGGCAATGTCAGAACATGCCATCGGGTTTGATAAGTTAGCCTGTCATACTCCTACTTTGGTTTATATAGCCAGAGGACGAATCCCCAGACTCATTAAAGGACTCAAATATGATTGTAAAATTTTTGTAAGACTCAGGGCAGGTTGATGTTTCATTTCGACTAGTGGTAGAAATTGTCCTAGACTTGGGAGAGTCATATTTCCTTAGAACACTCCGGCTACGTGCCCCATTGCAGTTACAACTCAACTACATGACCAGCTAGGGAAAAGGGGGTGGGAATGTCGAAGGTGGAGGTCAGATTTCTAGAGGTGGAAACCCAGCCTGTTGATATATTTTCTATGGTATGGCTGAGGTCGTTACATTAAATGATGTCATTACAAGAACAATCTCTAATTATTATAAAGTGATGATTTCCTGAACTTGATACGGTTATGCGTATCTAATAAAATTCTTCTAATATGCTCCACTCATGGGTGAGCTTCGTAACTCTGAAATCTACTTGTGTGAACACTAGTATTGAGAAATTCTATGGAGATAGTTATGTCTATCATTACGTGTTGTAATTTTGTTTGACGGAAAATATTTAAAGGAAGAAAAGGGAAGGTTTCGAGTGGCACGATATGCATATTACTTGTGATTCAGAATTGAGGGCGAGATCGTCGTATTTTAATATGATTTGATATGTTTAGATCGGGCTACGGGCTGCGGCGGAAGTTATGTAAGGATGAGATCCTTGTGATAAAAATTCTTGTGTTTAAATTCTCCCTTGTGAAATTAAAATCTTACTATAGTACTAACAGGGAGTCATGCATGTTAGGGTTATTCGAATTTTTTTGTATAATAATAATTAAAAAAATAATAATTGAATAAATAATAAATAAATGAATTAATTAATTAATTATCTATCTGTGTATAATTTGCAAAATCCGTGTTATAATTATTAGCTTTAACCTACAAGGTAGGTGCCCGCCCATGTGGCGTTAAATGAGGCATGTTAATTCGGGTATATAATTGCAAGGTCTTCAAGCATCGTATCTCGTCATCGATATTGTGAAGGTTTGAAAGGAGATTTTCATTGTTGACGTGAATCTATTTGATAATTCTGTAATTTATTGTGAGCAACTATTAAGAAAATAAAGACAGTCAAGAACTGGCCTAGACCCACTACAGTTACGGAGATTCAGAGTTTCTTGGGTTTGGCGGGTTACTACCGTCGTTTTGTGGAGGTGTTCTCATCTATAGTAGCCCCAATGACTAAATTGACTCAGAAAGGTGCCCCATTTAAATGGTCAGATGAGTGCGAGGCGCGCTTTCAGAAGCTCAAGACAGCTTTGACTTCAGCATCGGTGTTGGTGTTACCATCAGGTTCAGGTTCTTTCACGGTGTATTGTGACGCTTTCCGAGTTGGACTTGGAGTAGTATTGATGCAGGATGGTAGGGTGATTGCATATGCGTTTCGACAGCTGAAGGTCCATGAGAAGAATTACCATGTTCATGACTTAGAGTTGGCAGCCATTGCTCATGCATTGAAAATTTGGAGGCACTATCTTTATGGCGTGCCGTGTGAGGTTTTTATTGACCATCGCAGTCTCCAGTACTTATTCAAGCAGAAAAATCTAAATTTGAGGCAGCGGAGATGGTTAGAGTTACTGAAGGATTATGATGTCACCATATTATATCATCTAGGGAAGGCCAATGTGGTGGCCGATGCATTGAGTAGGAAGGCGGTGAGTATGGGCAGCCTTGCGTATATTCCGGTGGGTGAGAGACCGTTAGCTTCATACATTCTGACATTCAGACATTGGCTAATCAGTTCGTGAGGTTGGATATTTTGCCCAGTAGTGTTCTAGCTTGTACGGTCGCTCGGTCTTCTCTAATTGAGTGTATCAGGGATCGACAGGATGATGATCTGCATTTGATGGTCCTTAGGGATACAGTTAGGCATGGTGGTGCCAAGCAAGTTACAGTTGGAGATGATGGTGTTTTGAGGATGCAGGGTCGTATATGTGTGCCTAATTTTGATGGCCTTTGTGAGTTGATCCTTGAGGAGGCTCACAGTTCTAAGTATTCAATTCACCCAGGTGCAGCCAAAATGTATTAGGATTTGAAACAACATTATTGGGGGAGAAGGATGAAAAAGGACATTGTTGCTTATGCAACGCGTTGCTTAAATTACCAGCAGGTAAAGTATGAGCATCAGAGACATGGTGGATGCTTCAGCATATAGAGATTCCATAGTGGAAGTGGGAGCGTATCACTATGGACTTCGTTGTTGGACTCCCACGGACTCAGAGGAAATTTGACGCAGTTTGGGTTATTGTGGGTAAGCTGACTAAATCAGCACATTTCATTCCTGTGGCAAGTAATTATACTTCAGAGATGTTGGCTGAGTTATATATTCGGGAGATTGTTCGTCTTCATGGTGTGCCCGTGTCTATCATTTCTGATCGGGGTACGCAGTTCACTTCGCATTTTTGGAGGGCAGCTCAGCGTGAGTTGGATACCCGAGTAGAGTTGAGTACAACATTTCACCCTCAGACTGACGGGCAGTCCGAGCGTACCATTCATATATTGGAAGACATGATCCGCGCTTGTGTTATTGACTTGGAGGTTCGTGGGATCAGTTCTAGCTGTTAGCGAAGTTTGCTTATAATAATAGCTATCAGTCGAGCATTCAAATGGCTCCTTATGAGGCATTATATGCTAGACGGTGCAGATCGCCAGTTGGATGGTTTGAGCCGGGAGAGGCTCGGTACTGGGTACATACTTAGTTCAGGAGGCCTTGGATAAGGTCAAGATCATTCAGGAGAGACTTCGTGCAGCTCAGTCTAGGAAAAAGATATATGCCGATCGTAAGGTTCGTGGTGTGGTATTCATGGTTGGAGAGAGAAGATTTCTTCGTGTGTCTCCCATGAAGGGTGTTATGGGATTTGGGAAGAAGGGTAAGTTTAGCCCTAGGTATATCGGGCCGTTTGAGATTCTTAATAGAGTGGGGGAGGTAGCTTATAGACTTACGTTGCCTCCAAGGTTATCCTCAGTTCATCCGATATTCCACGCGTCTATGCTCCGAAAATATCATGGTGACCCGTCCCACGTGTTAGATTCCAGCTCTGTCCAATTGGACAAAGACTTGACTTATGAGGAGGAGCCGGTAGCCATTTTTGACCGCCAGGTTCGTCAGTTGAGATCTAAGAGTTATCCTTCAGTTCGAGTGCAATTGAGAGGCCAACCCATTGAGGTAGCTACTTGGGAGTCCGAGACGGACATGCAAAGTAAATATCATACTTGTTTGCAAATTCAGGTAATCTTCTATGTCCGTTCGTGTCACGACCCAAATTCCCAACCTCAGGGATCGTGATGGCGCCTAACACCACACTTGCTA
>ML278354.1:0-31852 GCA_005239495.1 Nicotiana undulata
TAGCCCGATCCATATATAATGTATATTGCTGCGGCGTGCAACCCGATCCATATAATATATAATGTATATTGCTGCGGCGTGCAGTCCGATCCATAGCTATCCTCACATACTCGGCTCTCGGCCTCACTCAGTCATCCTCAAAAGCCACTCGGGCAACTCATCTCAACTCACGGGACTCAGCCCCAAAACACCTCCCATAGTTTCAAAATAGTGCAATAACAGTGGAAATAACAATAAGTAGAAAACATGGTTGAGTTCGCAAATGTATCAGGATAGTGTGAGAATAGTATATAAGTATCTCTGAAGGTCTAACATGTTGGAACAAGGCCCCAAACATGGCTTACAGCTCATAAACAAGTAATAAGTTCTAATATACAGGATATCGTAAGGTTTCAAATCGAATACGCGGCTTAATAGTCGCTACGGGATGGACCAAGTCACAATCCCTATAAGTGCACGCCCACACGCTCGTCACCTAGCATGTGCGTCATCTCATTTACCAAAACCATGTAAAATACTGGGGTTTCATACCCTCACGGTTAGATTTACAATCGTTACTTACCTCAAAACAGTCCAAAAAGCTACTCCGCAATACTCTAGCCCCTCGAATCGACTCCCAAATGCTCCGAGTCTATCAAAATCAGATCTATCACATCAAAAAATGCTAGGGAGATGAAACCTAATCGAAAAATATCATAATTAGGCACAATTCCTGAAATTGGCCAAACCCAACCCCCGGTCCCACGCCTTGGAACTCGATAAAATTTATACCAAAATGATCCTCATCCTCCCACGAGTCTATACATATCAAGAACACTGAAATCGGAGTTCAATTGACCCCTCAAATACCCATTTTAAGGTCTCATAACCTCAAGCCCTAATTACCTATTTTTACACTGATTTTCCCCAAATTATCACCACTAATTAGGCCTTTAATCACATATAATCGAGTTATGAAGTCAAGAATCTGACCTCCAAGTGATTCCCCTTTGGTTTCTTCAAAAATCTCTCTCAAAAGCTTCAATACCGCTAAAAAATGGTGGAAAATGAAGAAGGGTCGCGAATTGGCTTTTTAATACTGCCCAAGCATTTCCTTCATCGCGATCGTGGCTCCTGCCACGCGATCGCGAAGTACAAAATCAATCTGCCCCTAAATCATTCTACGCGATCGCGGAACCTTACACACGATCTCTAACCTTCACCTCATAGATCAATGCGATCGCACCCACAAATACGCGATCGCGAAGAACATCCTCCCCCGGCTCCTTTCCAGCTCAAACCTTATGCGATCGCGACCCTGACCAAGCGATCACGAAGAATAACCTTCCATACTAATGTGATCGCAAAGCCTTCAATGTGATCTGATGAACAAATATCGACCCCCACACAGCTAAGCCTACGCGAACGCAGGAACACCTACACGATCGCGTAAGAGGAAACAAGAGCCAAAAACACCAGAAAATCTGCAGCTTCCAAAATTCCAAACAAGGTCCGTTAACCACCCGACACACCCGAGGCTCTAGGGACCTGAACCAAATATACCAACACATTCCATGACCTCATTCAAAATTATTCGAGCCCTGGAAACACCAAAAACAACGCAAAACACCAAAATCACATCAAATTCAAGCCTATGAACTTCGAAATTTCTAGAAATTCACCAATGATGCCAAAACCATCCAAAACACCTTCGATTGACCTGAAATTTTGCACACTTGTCCAAAATGACACTACGAACCTGTTCAAACTTCCGTAATTCAATTCTGACCTCGATAGCCTATTTTCCACTGCCAACCGAAAATCACCAAAAACTAGCTTTCGCCAATTCAAGCCTAATTATGCACCAGGCCTCCAAACTACATTCCGAACACACTCCTAAGTCCCAAATCACCTAACGAAGCTACCCGAACCATAAAATCTACATTTCGATGTCGTTTACCAAGAAGTCAACTCCCAGTTGACTTTTCTAACTATAAGGCTACTTAAAGAGACTAAGTGTCTCAATTCTCACCACAACCACTCCAAACCCGAACCATCCAACTCCAACAAATCACAAACAGTATAAACAATGCATGACCAAGAAGAAACAGAAATAACAGTGCATATTCTATGGAACGACCGACCGGGTCGTTACATTCTTCCCCTCTTAAACAAATGTTCGTCCTCGAACGGGTCTAGAAACATACCTGGAGTCTCAAACAAGTGAGGGTATATGCTCCGCACCTCCCGCTCTGTCTCCCAAGTAGCCTCCTCCACTGGCTGCCCTCTATGAACCTTTACTGAAGCTATATCCTTAGACCTCAACTTTCTGACCTGACGACCCAAAATAGCTATTGGCTCTACCTCATATGACATATCACCCGCGAGCTGAACTGTGCTAAAGTCTAAAACATGAGATGGATCACCAATATACTTCCGGAGCATCGACACATGGAATACCGGATGAACAGTAGATAACTTGGGTGGCAAGGCAAGTCTATAAGCAACCTCTCCAACCCTCTGAAGCACCTCAAAAGGCCCAATGAACCGGGGACTCAGCTTTCCCCTCTTCTCGAACCTCATAACACCCTTCATGGGTGACACCTTCAGCAGTACCTTCTCGCCCTCCATGAAAGACACATCCCAAACCTTTCGGTCCGCATAACTCTTCTGCCTAGACTGCGCCGTGCGAAGTCGCTCGTGAATCAACTTCACCTTATCCAATGCATCCTGAACCAAGTTTGTGCTTAGTAGCCTAGCCTCGCCGGGCTCAAACCAACCAACCGGAGATCTACACCTCCTACCATATAAGGCCTCTTACGGGGCCATCTGAATACTAGACTGAAGCTATTATTATATGCAAACTCGACGAGTGGCAGAAGCTGGTCCCACGAACCCCCAAAATCAATCACACAGGCACACAACATGTCTTCCAAAATTTGAATAGTCCTCTCCGACTCCCGTCGGTCTGAGGATGAAATGTTGTGCTCAACTCTACCTGAGTACCCAAACCTTTCTGCACAACTCCCCAAAACTGAGATGTGATTTGAGTACCTCTGTCGGAAATGATAGAAACTGGAACCCCATGTAACCGGACAATCTCCCTGATGTAGATCTCAGCTAACCGCTCCAAAGTATAAGTAGTACTAACAGGAATGAAGTGTGCAGACTTGGTCAGCTGATCCACAATGACCCAAATAGTATCAAATCTCCTCGAAGTCCATGGGAGCCCAACTACAAAGTCCATGGTGACTCGCTCCCACTTTCACTCCGGAATATCTAACCTCTAAAGTAATCCACCAAGCCTCTAGTGTTCATACGTGACCTGCTGGTAGTTGAGACTCCGGGCTACGTACTCAACAATATCTCTCTTCATCCGCTGCCACCAATACTGCTGTCTCAGATCCTGGTACATCTTCGCGGCACCCAGATGGATGGAATACCGCGAACTATGGTCCTCTGCTATTATCAACTCTCGAAGCCCATCCACATTGGGCACGCAAATACGACCCTACATCCTCATAACTCCTTCATCACCAATAGTCACATCCCTGGCATCACCTCGATGGACCCTGTCCTGAAGAACTAGTAAGTATTGGTCATCATACTGGCGTGCTCTATTTTTATCATAAAGAGAATACCTGGAGGCTACATAGGCCAATACCCGCGGAGGCTCTGAAAAATCCAATCTCACTAACTGCCCTTCTAAAGCCTGAACATCAAGTGCTAAAGGTCGCTCTGCTACTGAAAGGTAGGCTAGACTCCCCAAACTCTCTGCTCTGCGAATCAAGGCGTCAGCCACTATATTGGCCTTCCCCGGATGATATAAAATAGTGAGGTCATAATCCTTGAGAAGCTCCAACCATCTCCTCTGATGCAAAATCAAGTCCTTCTGCTTCAGCAGATACTGCAAACTACGATGATTGATGAAAATCTCACACTGCACTCCATACAAATAATGGCGCCAAATCTTCAAGGTATGAACAATGGCAGCTAACTGAAGATCGTGCACTGGATAATTCTTCTCGTGCACCTTCAACTGTCTAGACGCGTAGGCAATCACCCTACTGTCCTGCATCAATACCGCTCCCAAGACAACTCTAGAAGCATCATAGTAGGCTGTATAAGAACTCGAACCATTAGGTAAAACCAACATCGGAGCTGTGGTCAAAGCTGGCTTGAGCTTCTAAAAGCTCTCCTCACACTCATCAGACCATCTGAATGGAGCACCCTTCTAGGTCAATCTGGTTAAGGGTGAAGCAATAGAAGAAAACCCTTCCGAAAAACAACGGTAATATCCCAGCAAACCAAGGAAACTCCTAATCTCTGTAGCTGAGGACGGTCTGGGCCAACTCTGCACCACCTCAATCTTCTTCGGATCAACCTGAATACCCTTATTAGAAACCACGTGCCCGAAGAAAGCTACTGAACCAAGCCAAAACTAACACTTGGAGAACTTTGCATAAAGCTTCTCCTCTCTCAATCTCTGCAACACAACCCTCAAATGCTGAGCATGATCCTCCTGGCTACGAGAATATACTAGGATGTAATCAATGAACACTATGACAAAGGAATCCAGATATGGCTGAAACACGATGTTCATCAAATGCATGAACGCGACTGGGGAATTGGTCAACCAAAATGACATAACCAGAAACTCATAATGACCATATCTGGTCCTGAAAGCAGTCTTCAGGATGTCAGAATCCTGAATATTCAATTAGTGATACCCGGATCTCAAATCAATCTTAGAGAACACTCTGTCTCCCTGAAGCTGGTCAAACAAATCATCAATACGAGCCAAAGAATACCGGTTCTTCACTGTAACCTTGTTCAGCTACCAATAGTCAATACACATGCGCATAGAACCATCCTTCTTCTTCACAGACAACACCGGTGCACCCCAAGGTGACACACGAGGCCGAATGAACCCATTATCTAGGAGTTCCTGAAGTTGTTCTTTCATTTCCTTCAACTCCTTCGGTGCCATATGGTAAGGTGGAGTAGAAATAGGCTGAGTGCCTGGCACCAAATCAATACAAAAATCAATGTCTTTGTCATGTGGCATGCATGTAAGGTCTGCAGGGAACATATCCGTAAAATCACAGACCACAGGAACAAAATCAACAGTAGGAGTCTCACTACTAACATCCCTCACAAAATCCAGATAAGATAAACATCCATTCTCAACCATACGCTGAGCCTTTAGGTAAGAAATCATCTTGCTAGGCACATACTCAAAAGAACTTCTCCACTCAACCCTCGGAACTCCAGGCCTAGCCAAGGTCACAGTCTTAGTGTGACAATCAAGAATAGCATGACACAGAGATAACCAATCCATGCCCAGTATCACATCAAATTCAACTATTCTAAGTAACAATAGATCCACTCGGGTCTCCAGACCCCCAATATATACCACACACGATCGATACACATGGTCTACAATAATAGTATAACCCACCGAAGTCGACACATAAACAAACGTAACTAGAGACTCACGGGGCATATCCAGAAAGTGGGCAAAATATGACGAAACATAAGAGTATGTGGAACCAGGGTCAAATAAAGCCAAAGCATCTCTGTGAAAGACTGAGATAATACCTGTGATCACCGCATCAGAGGCCATAGCATCATGCCTAGCTGGAAGTGCATAGATACGCGACTAACCTCCACCTGCTCAACCTCCCCTTCTAGGGCGACCTCTAGATGACTGACCTCCACCCCTGGGTGCCTGGGTGGGTGGTGAAGTGACTGGAGCTGATGTCAAAGGCTGGCTCCTAGACTGAGATGGACCTCCGAAAAAATGAGGACACTGCCTCCTCATACCTCTCCATAATGATAGCAACTCCCCGGTGCAGGAGACGAGGGCTGAAGGGAACCCCTGGAACTAGAATAATAACTCAAAGAACCCTGCATCGAGGAACCCTGAATAGACGGCGCCCGAAATGATCTCTGAGCTGGGAGGGCACTAAAGGATGAACAACCTGGATGAGAACCGCGGGGACCTTGCCCCGATGATGCGCTACTATAAGCTGGGCGAACTGGCTGAGGAGATCTAAATGGGAAACCTCTACTGTGCTGGAACTGCCCTCTGGAAGGGGCACCACTTAAACTACCAGAACCACGAGGCCTCTTGGCCTCTCTCTCCTCTCGCCCCTAGCAGCGAACATGCTCAATATCCCGAGCAATATCAACAACCTG
Source organism: Nicotiana undulata (assembly GCA_005239495.1). NCBI lineage: Eukaryota > Viridiplantae > Streptophyta > Magnoliopsida > Solanales > Solanaceae > Nicotiana > Nicotiana undulata. The sequence goes on from ML278354.1 coordinate 6,181, forward strand.
CTCGAAGGTAGCACCAGATACTCTCTCCCTAGTCATCAAAATACAGATCTGGTAAGTGAGGCCATCCACAAACCTCATGATCCTCTCCCTATCAGTAGGGACTAGCTCAGTAGCATGACGAGCCAACTCAGAAAACCGCATCTCATACTGTGTAATAGATAGCTCCCTTTGACGTAGCTGCTCAAACTGCCTACGCCGCTCCTCCCGGTGAGACTGAGAAACATACTTCTCCAAAAAGATAGTGGAGAATTGTTGCCAGGTGAGGGGTGTTGAACCAACATGCCTACGCCTCTCAAAGGAATCCCACCAAGTGAAAGCAGCACCAGAAAACTGAAATGTAGCAAATGAGACCCCACTGGTCTCCAGATTCCCAGCAGTATGAAGTATCCTCTGACACTTATCCAGAAAACCCTGGGCATCCTCGCCCTCTGAGCCGCTGAAAGTCGGAGGCTGAAGTCTACTAAACCTCTCCAGCATGTGCTGCTCATCCTCTACCATAGCTGGGACCACATAGTTATGAACTGGAGCAACTGGCTGGGCTGGCATTGCCCCCGGTGTCTGAAGGCCCTATACAACCTGCTTAGGTGTCCGGGCAGCTGGAGTCTGAGTGCCTCCCCCGACGTGAGATGTAGCGGTAGTAGTAGACACAGAAACTGCTTGAGACAAGCTAGTACATACTCTCAAGATCTGAGTCAGGGTCTCCTGAAGACCCGAAATGACGATGGGCACTGCCGGTGCCTGAGCCTGAGCCTGACCTGCTGGAATACCTGCGACGGGAACCTGTTCTTGGATAGTAGGGAGATCAACTGGTATTTTCTCGGCTGCTGCACGGGCTGGTTCCCTACCTATGCCACGACCTCGACCGCGACCTCGACCTCTCACTGGTCTACCTAGTATTTGGTCACCCTGATCAGTAGCGCGTGTCCTCACCATCTATGATAGAATGAAACAATAAGAGTTTAGATTTCCAGAATCAATGGAATGGCACGACAGAATTTCAAGAAGATGAGATGTTTCCTAAGAGTTTTGTAGCCTCTCGAAGATAAGTACAGACGTCTCCATACCGATAAAGATCCGCTTTTTAGATAATCTCAACAGAATAACAATAAAAGCAAATAACCAAAACCGCCCCCATACCTCGGGAGCCAACTGTCATGAGCATCTAAGATGATAATACCACGTATGAAAATACAACTCTGTCACTAATACAAATCCAAAAAAAACATTAAGGTGTAGGAATAGGAAGGAAATGAGGTCAGCTGTGGACGCTGAGCAGCAACCTCGATCCTCGAGCAAAAATCCAAGCACGTTAGGAGACACTAGTGAGATGGTCCGGTACCTAAATCTGCACATTGTTGATACCCAATTTTTTCTCAAATTATTTTAAATTTGCATATATACCTTCAAAATCAGGTTTTCATAATAATTGGTATTTTTCTATAATTTTTCCATATTTTTATTAATTTATCCAGTATTTTATTTCTAATAATTATTTATAAATTGCATTACAAATGATATCTAAAATATTTCTTGACTTAATATACTATTTTTGGTCCTATTAAGATCAATTTATTTTACAATTAGCCAAATTGGCACTCTTTGGCGATTATTGCAATAACTTTGCAATTATATCCTAATTATATGTTTTATGCTATCTTTTACCCAATAATTAGTCATTTTATATTTTAAATACTAGCTAATCATTTTAATTTAATTTACTAAGTATCAATTTCATCTTTTACAATTATTAGCTATTACATAAATTATTTATCTATTTTAATTAAGTATTTAACAGCTAGCCATTTTTTATTTTAATTCTAGCCTCTATTAAATCTGATTCCTAACCCAATTATATCAACCCAATACCCAAGCCCAGACCTAAATCCTACTCGGCCCAATCCCTCACTCAATCTGAATCATTGATTAATTCTAATCAATGGTCCAGATCACCCCTTACCAAATTAAGACCTAAAGACTACCCCCCCCCCCCNAGACGCTCCACCTACTGAGCCCCTGTCCTCCCTTCTCCGGCCATCTCTTTGCCGGAATCCATGGAGGTCTCACCTCCTACCGGCCTTATGGCTCCACTCCTTCAACCTTTGTCATCGTTTGAGGCTCTCAAGTGAACCAGAGGCGGTTTAACTCACCTCTACGATGTCATGCCATTTTTCCGGCCATCTATGGCCGTTCGAGTAAGATCTATCACTTTCGGCCAAAGACCGATAATATCTTTGAGTTTCCTTCTTCTTTTATGGGTTCTTTTGGAAACCCTAACTTTGAACCCTCTGATTTCTTCAGATCTGTAACAGATCTGTATATTATGAGTGGGTTCTATGTTCATCTTTAAAGTATTCTCCCATTTCATGAACGATTTTCTGAATTTTAAAACTAGGGTTTCAAAATCATTACAAAACAGTTTCCTTCTAATTTTTTCAGTATTATCTTATGATTTTATCATGTTTAAACATCATCTCAGCTTTTCCTTTATGTTCGATTCATTTTTTTAAAATCCTAATTTTTCTAGGTTCGATCTGTGAGTTCGAGTCTATTTCGCACTATTGCTTACTTGTTCTAGCATAGCTACTGTACTTTCGTGTATGCTTTATGTATTCTTGTGATTTCTTGCTCTAATTGTTGATAGGGTTTCTGATTCTCTCTCTCTTATGCCTAAAATGTCTACTGTTCCTTAATTATTTGCTACGAATCCCTAATTTCATGATTAGGGTTTTCAGATTCTTGCTTAATATGTGTTATTCCAGTACTGTTTAATTAGTGCTCTATTAATTTTTACACTATATCCTTTACTGATTTTTGAATATTTTCCTTAAGATTGTGATATTTTCCTTTGAGTAATACTGGTTGCCTCACTTTGAGGATTTTCTTACTTGTGTGATACTTTTCTTAATTGGTGCTAGTTCCCTGTGATTTATATCTCACTCGGGATTTTCTTGATTGATTTCAAGAATTATACTATATTCTACCTTATTTTATGTATAAACATGCTGTTAATTAATTCTTATATACTTTCCTTAATCAATATATTATGTACCTAGTCCTAATCTCATGTCCTATTCTTTACTACTCTTTGTATGATTAAAATCAGTCTTTCAATTAGTTTTCTTTCCATATTTACCACTGTTGTATCCGTTTGAACTGTGACTCTTTAATGTGGGTAGTACTTATATTAATTGATTCTAATTAGACTTTATTTCTGTAAGTATGCTAGACTTTTACTTGTTACCATATTTTCCTGCCTACTTTCAAAACTATATATACCCTTCATTCTTTCATTATCAAACACGAACAAGCATTGTTCTAAAAAAAACTCTCTCCCACACACACATATTCTCTCTTTCTCTTCTTTCTGATTATCTGCTATTCTCAGTGGGCTGCAAGCCAAGACTGAGTATTATACTCTATTACTCTTCACTATGTGCTTATTCTCCTTTAACTGGTATGTTTTCAGTTTAACTTAAAGCCTCCAAAACAACATGTTTCTTTTGGTATTGCAATTCATCTTATTTCTACTATGTTTTTATCTGTGGTTCTGTTGTGTACCTAATAAGTAGTATGTCTACTCTATTACTTGGCTAGTATGATTCTCAAACCATACCATTTTCCCCTAAACACAGCATGTTCTCCCCTTTAGCACCCCTCAATCTGATTCTATTAGTTTCTGGCCTGGACACCTTTATGGAGAGACTTTTTTATGTGGTTGTTAAGTTCTGGGTAAACCTTTTAGGATTTCTTTGACTGTAACTTGTATGCAGATCTGTCTATGTGTACCTATTCCTATGTGTGTCTTGTTTGTCCCCAACTCCCTTCTTCCCTATTTTTTTTTGTCGATATGATCATGTTCTGGATCTATGTTTGGGTTTGAGTTGTTATTCTGATTACCCTATTCCCTTTCTTTATCAAGCTGTTTCTTTGTTAAATAAAATCTGTTGTTGTTTTTCCAACACTTATTTCAAACAAGATGTTTTCAGAAACTGTTTTTAAACTCAACTCTTTCAAAACTATGTCAATCACTCTCACTATACTCTTAGAAATCTAGGTTCTGCCCCTCTAATGTGTGACTGCTTTGGGATCCCTATGAGATCCCTCTGAACTCTGACGCATTAGAGATGGCCCTTCCACAATGCACTTACTCAGCATGGTTATGAAAATCTGGGTGTGAGTACTGCCCGGGATCCCTTGAGATCCTTAGGGAACTCTGACACACCTAGATTATATGAAACACTGTGAACACCAATGGCATTGATAAATTCTGGAGACTTTGGGCCTATCAGTAGGCTCCCTATAGTGTAACTTCTTCTTTTCTTTATTCAGTTATGTAATTTATGCAAATGTTCTGTAATAATTATTGTAAAAAACTCTCGAGGATGGATAGTGAAAAGGAGAAGGGGAAACTATGCATGTTATAGATGTAAAAGGGTAGAGATCATGCTATTAGGTTTATATTTCCCTATTTTGGCAATAGAAATCATGTTTAGGACTCATATGTTCAAGATCATGCATTAGAGACCATGTTTCCTAGGCTTATCTACTGTTCTCAGCATGTTCATTTGAAAATCCTGTGCTAAAAATGTGTTAATAACCGATATTTTACAATAATGTTCTACGCTGCTATACACACTTAAAATTCATGTTTTAAACTAGACAATATCAACCAACATGTCACCTCTGCATATTCTGAAAGCATGTTTAAACGTTGTAACATTTAAGCATCTAGAAAATCCTGCTTAGGTTCTGCATTTACATCATTCTACATCCCTGTGCATTAGATACCATGTTTTAGGGTTGCATTCTTACTCGCTTAAATACACCTAGTCTAGTTATTGATGCATAAAAAGGAATAAACAACTTCACTCGGTTTATTTCAATCAACTAGTAAAAGCCCTATGTTGTGAACATCTAGAACATCATGCTTAGGTAATCTAATTTCAAACAGTTTTCCCCTAGGTAATTCTAGTAACTGGTATAAACTGTCTCACACCTAGGAAAGCCCTAGGTGATTAACTTGCTTAAAAACTAGAAATCTGCCTCTTTGAATGTGCTGCTTAATCCTCAACAGGTTTTAAAATTAGTAGGCAAACTGATTACGGCCTCTTTGTGTTATAAAAACAAATCTGCATATCTGTTTATACTCTGGACTCACCTAGACATCATGTCTTTGGATTCTCAATGTAAATACTTCCCTTAACTGTGTTTGAATCGTGTTATCTATTTGCCTTACTTGTGGAGGTATACTTGAGCCTTTTATTTACTTTTTTTGTGTCCCACTAATCCGAAAGGAGTTTGAAAAAGGGGGCGCGACAGCATGGCGACTCTGCTAGGGATTTCTAGGCTTTTACCATTTCATACTACTTTGTGAATTTGTACCTCTTCCCTTTTCCCTTATGTGCAATTAATTGTTTATTTCCTTCAAGTATTTAATTTTCCGCAAGAGCAAAGCTAACATGTTTCCTTGTTTTTCTTTTGTAATCGCTTTTAAATCATAACTGTTGTATTTACTGCTTTCACAATTTGCGAATACATGACTATATGCCTTTATTGCTTACTTATTGCATAAATCATGCTCAACATCATATTCCAATTGTGCCAAAACAAATCCTATAGCAATGTTTGATGAGTGGTTGTGCCCATCCTATTTTATCACCCCTAAATTCGGAAATGCTTATTTGCGGTAAAACTAGTAGATCAACGGTGCAGTCAACGGTTCTGTGCCTTTCCCCCTTGAGTTGTCCGCTCAAGGGTACCAGTCTAATACCCCATAGAAACCTTACTCTGTTATGCTATTACATGCATCATGGTCAAACCTAGATAGGCTAATGTGTTGTCCGCACAATGGCCTTTAAGACAGCCTTATCCAAAAGTCCATCGGGTTTTTCATAATCCCAACGGACGCAATCACATTTTGTGCATTTATTTGGAGAACTAAATGCTTGTATGCTAATCATAAGTGTATAAATAGTCGAGTCTGGCGGGGGTAAGGGCCTAACCATTTTTTCTTGCAGAAATATGAGGCACGAAGTCCCTAGACTCGACATGGTTGCCAACATTCACCCAAAGCTTCTAAATTGGTGGGAGGACCTTCACTCGATAAGACACTTGTCAAGAAATACTTGGGTAACCTACCGTCTCTCCTAGACATTCAACCCAACAACATGTTGATCGAGTCTTCCACTTTGTTCTGGGATAGCGAAAGAACCGTCTTTCATTTTGGGGACATTGAAATGACACCGTTGCTGGAGGAAATAGGAGGACTGGCGGGTCTAGTCTGGGAAACTCCTGGGTTGTTAATGCCTGAAAACCGCACAGGCAAGGGTTTCTTGAAAATGATGGGTATGAAGAAGAATGCAGAGTTAGAGTGTCTGAAGAAGTCGTACATTCCTTTCGAGTATTTGTATGAAATATACGGTCACAGCAAGTCATACCGTATCTATCATGACGAATTCTCCATAACATCTTTGGGACACATTCACCGTAGGGTATTCGTATTCATTGTTTGCTTCCTTGGGTTGATTGTATTTCTGACAAAGAAAGAAAGGATCCACACTAGACTGGCTATGGTAACCAAAACCTTGATGGAGGGAATTGATGGACATACTTTCAGCATCTTCCCTATGATTATCTTAGACATTTATCGAGCCTTAGAACACTGCCAAAAGGGAGCTAAGCACTTCGAAGGCTGCAACCTGTTACTACAACTCTGGTTCTTAGAACATCTCCAAAAAGGCAAGTACCGGCAAGAATTTCCGCGAAGGGAATGGGACGATCACATCGTTTTCCATAACCCAAAGCGAATGACATACATTCCCGACAGGTTTGCTCAGCCTGAGACTTCCAAATAATGGGTAGAATTCATCGATAATCTGACTGAGGAGCAAGTACAATGGATGTCCGAGTGGTTATAGATGAATTCATCGTCAGGTCTTGGGATGCACCATTCTTGGTGCTAATCGATTTGAGAGGAACATATCCTTACGTCCCTCTCTGGGTTATGAGACAAGCTGGCAAGAAGAAAATTATACCAAGGGTCGACAAGATGAGCCATTTCCGAGCCGACTTTCAGGATGATGATACTCCTCACAAGTTCCAAGCCCAACACATGTGGCACTGTAAGATCATAATGGAGAAGGAAACGATTGAACGAGACAGATATCATGCAGGCTGTACACCTTTCTACTCAGGGTGGTTAGAAGATAACTGAGATGGTCTAGGCAGGCCAGGGTTCATCCGAGGCCACAGGATCCTAGATGAAAAAGTTGAAGCTCAAGTCAAGCATAACCAACTGCGCAAGAGGATCCGTGAATGCGAGAACGAGCACCGTGAGATACATGAAACCAACAAGAGGTTGATTGAAGAATGGAAAGACATGGCCGTCCGTTCCAACAGAAAGCTGGAATACTTGGAGCGAGGCATAGTCGAGCTGGAGGGTAAGATCATCAAGAGGGTTACAGACTATCAAAAGGCTGAGGGGAACAAAGGTGGACATCTGACTAGAGCATATCTACTGCTAGGACTTCGCGAGCTGGGGAGCCTGTTCGATGGAATCAAGGATGCCGAGTCTGGGGAAGGTCCTTCTGGGACCAAGTAGTATAGGATTTCCTTTTTTTTCTTTATCAATGTAATAAGGCCCATGGCAATTAGTGACTTTATTTCTTTCTCATTATCTAAGTGTCGCTTTGGGTTCGTCTATTTCTTACATTAATGAATTGAGGCATTTTTCTCCAAATTAACTTGTCACTAGGCCTACCTCGGGCACAACGAGGTTCCCAAATTAGGACACGCTTTATATTCCCGCACTATGTGTTTAAATACCGCAATATTTTCTCATGACCCTCACTGACTTGGCTACCTTTTTTTTTTGCTTTATTTTATTTTGTTTGATTATTTCCCTCCCCCAAAGGTTGGTTCATGCACTCTGGCATCATCATCATATTACACAAGATCCAGGGGCCCTCCGCCTTCTCCTCCTCCTAGTCCTCCGAAAGGCAAAGATAAAGGAAAAATGGAAGATTCAGGCAACATAAGAAAATAAAACACAATGTTAGTTGAACGAATAGAGGATCCTAACGATCAAGGTACTTAGGTTCAGAATGAGGCTATGACACAACTCGAGAAAAGGTTTGTGAAGCTCCAATGTGAGCTTGAGCAAGTCTGGAATTTGGCGAACCTATCCTTCTCACTCAGTGTCTCTAATGTCACTCAGAATCCCACACCTCCTCAAAACACCCCAAACAAGCAAAATCTTCCCAACACTCATCATCACATAACTCCACCGAAAAATCAAACTATCCCACCACATCACCAGCACAACACCTTCCACGCTCAAAGAAACACCCCGATAATCATCCCTGAATCGCAAAACTCCACAAATTAGCACCTTTACACCCAAGCACCAGGCCATCACAACAGCCCCATTTATGTGGAGACTATGCCATACTCCACCCAACCCATTTCATACACACCTGAATCCAGTGAGAAGGATTTTCTTATCAAGAATCTGGCTGAGGAACTCAAAAACTTAACCAGCCAGGTTCAAGGCGTTGAGGAAAGTAAAGGAGTTGAAGGACTGAACTATGAAGACCTCTGCATACAGCCCGATGTCGAGCTACCCCAGGGGTACAAACCTCTTAAGTTCGAAATGTTCAATGGTACAGGTTATCCGAGGGTCCATCTGAGGACCTACTGTGATAAGCTGGTTAAAAGATTTGCATGAAGCTGTTTATGAGGAGCTTAACTGGGGATGCCCTGTCTTGGTACATCAACCAAGACCCCAGGAAGTGGTCGAACTGGGTAAGCATGGCGTCCGACTTCATGGACCGGTTCAGGTTTAATACAGAGAATGCGCCAAATGTGTTCTACATTCAGAATCTGAAGAAGAAGCCTACTGAAACTTTTTGCGAGTATGCTACTCACTGGAGATCTGAAGCTGCTAAGGGCAGGCCCGCTTAGACGAAGAACAAATAAATAAGTTCTTTGTCCGAGCTCAAGATCCATAATACTATGAGCGGTTGATGGTGATCGAGAACCATAAGTTCTCTGATATTATCAAATTGGGTGAAGAAGGAATCAAAAGCAGTATGGTCACCAACTTTGAAGCCTTACAAGCTACAAATAAGGCCCTATAGTCTGGCGGTGTGTCCAAGAAGAGGGATGTAGGAGCCGTGATGGTTGCACAGAGAACCAAATCCCCACTGAAATACCAAACCTACCAAACACCTCCACTCACATACCAAGCACCCTCGCCTACATACAAATCAGCACCTCAACCAACATATCAGTCATCTCCACCGCCCACCTATCAGCCGCAATATCCCAGATATTCCCAGCCTGCTCCTGTTTACCATGCCTATAACTCTCAACCATCCCACTATCAGTCACCCCCTGCTCGCCAAAACTTCCCTAGACCTCGACCAAACTTTAACTGCAGACCTCCTAAACAATATACTGCGTTTGCCGAACCTATCGACCAACTGTATGAAAAACTGAAAACTGCAGGTTATGTCACTCATATCCCTGCTGCTAACCCTGAGAATCCCACTCAATAGGTTAATCCAAATAAAACCTGTGCATACCATTCCGGCATGAAGAGACACACGATTGATGAATGTCGCTCACTGAAAGATAAGATACAGTCCTTAATCGACAACAAGATCATTGTAGCAAAGGAATCCGCTCCCAATGTCCGCAACAATCAACTCCCAGAACATAAGGGTGGAGGCATCCACATGATCGAAGTAGAAGAAGATTAGGACCGAGAGGGGTCGATTGGGTTGATCATAGAAGGTGATGACCCAAAGAAGCCAGCAGTTACTCTTAATCCAATCATAGTCCAGATTCAGCCATCTGGAGATGCTGAGATAGCTGCATCAATGCCTTTTGAATTTGAAGCAACACCATCCGCAAAGGCACCTGCGCTGGTTGAGGTCAAAATTGTGTCACCCTCAAATGCGCCTGCACCATTCGAGGTTGCGCTTATGCCACCTGTTAAGGCACCTGTTCTATTCGAGGTAAAGATAGTTGCACCAATCACAGTGACGGTGTCAACCACGCCGCCTTTCTACACCAATGTTGTACCATGGGATTATGTAGCCGAGGCAAGAAGAAATGGCAAAGTCAAGATCGAAGAAGCTACTGCTGCACAGGGAATGACAAGGACCGATAAGGTACACCTGAGCACTTGGTTGAATCGGGTAAACAGACTTCCAACAGGCCACCCATTATTGAGACAGGCCCAGATGACCTTTGGAGGGAAGTGCAGGCCAAAGAGTACTCTGTCATTTATCAATTGAACAAAACCCCAACTCAGATATCCATTTTATCATTGCTGCAAAATTCCGAATCGCAGAGAAATGCTTTAATGAAGGTACTAAACGAAGCATATGTGCCAAACAATATCACCAGTGGAGAAATGGCCAATATGGTGGGTCAAGTAATAGAGAGTCATAAAACCACTTTCCACGAGGACGAGCTTCCACCTGAGGGGTTGGGTCATAACAAAGCCATGCACATCACTGTGCAATATGAAGACTACTTCATCAACAGGATTCTGATCGATGGGAGATCCAGTCTCAGTATATGTCCATAGACAACGCTAAAGAAATTGGGCAAAGGGCTGTACGAGATAAGAGAAGGGTCGATGAATGTGAAGGCTTTCAACGGTTCTCAGAGGTCCACCATCGGCGAAATCAGCCTTTGCTTGCAAATGGGGCCTACATGGTTCGAAGTTGATTTCTAGGTGATAGACATATTGGCGTCCTACAACCTTCTATTAGGACGACCATGGATACATGCCGCTGGAGCCGTGGCATCAACGCTGCATCAGGCGGTGAAATATGAGTGGAACCACTAGGAAGTAATCATCCATGGCGATGGAAGCAATCCTATTTACAGCCGCCAGGCCATTCCGGTAGTTGAAGGAAGAAGGAAGAGGGGTGGAGAAACTTACCACCACATTGAACGGGTCAATGTCGTAGACAAGGACAAATGGTGGGACAGTAAAATAGAAAGCATGATGAATTGGAGGGGGTATGAGCCAGGTAAAGGGCTTGGCAAGAATCTCCAAGGTATCTCCAAACCGATCCAGTTCAAGCGTCATGGCACCACTTTTGGGTTGGGATACAAGTATACATGGCAAGAATACAAGAACTGGTCGCCACTATGGCGCGGTCCCTATTACCCATTGGAGCAGCCAATACCACATCTGGAGCAGCCCTTTTAGCAGACTGATGTTATATGGGGGTCAGAGGAAGAAGAAGAAGCGCTGGCAGCGCTGAAGAACTTATTTCTAGAAGACGATGACATGGACTATTGCGTCATTTTTGAGGAGGAGGAGGAGGAAGGCCCTTCCATCCAGGCCGTGAACAGAGGATCATCTCTTAAGAAATGGACTATCAGAACCGCCATGGCCCGACGAGCCTCGGGGTAGCAAGGATAAACAAGCATTGTTCATTTGTTTTACTAAATGATTTCCTTTTTTGCATTTTTATTTCCGCAATAAGAGCTTCAATGTTCAAAATGTTTGTTCAAAAGCACTTTTACGTTTTTATGAATCAATATCTATTATTATCATTTTTCTCTCACTACTTTATCTATACATCATTACTATTACTTGTCTTGATGAACCAATGATTGTGACATGCAACGAGACAACACAACAAACGAACCTTCATTCAGAAGAAGAAGATGATATACCTGATGAGATTGTCAAAGAAGTCGAGAATTTTGAGAACGGACCTAAGTCTAACCTGGACGAGACCGAAATTATCAACTTGGGAGATTTAGAAAATGTCAAGGAAACTCGCATCAGCATTCATTTGTTGCCGTCAGAGAAGAAGGAATACACAAAATTCTTGAAAGAATATGAGGACATATTTGCATGGTCGTACGACGACATGAACGGTCTACGTACATCCATTGTGGCTCACAAGCTTCCAACAAATCTAATGTGTTCGTCGGTAAAGCAAAAGTTCAGAAAGTTCAAGCCTGACATGAGTTTGAAAATCAAGGAAGAAGTCACCAAGAAAATCAACACCAAGGTTCTCAGGGTAGTTGAGTACCCGACATTGTTAGCCAACATCGTGCCAGTGCCAAAAAAAGATGGGAAGGTAAGAGTCTGTGTCGACTACCAGGATCTCAATCGGGCCAGCCCGAAGGATGATTTCCCATTGCCAAACATACACATCCTGATTGACAACTGCGCCAAGCATGAACTTTAGTCATTCGTGGATTATTTCGCTGGATACCACCAGATTTGGATGGATGAGGAAGATGCTGAGAAAATGACTTTCATTACGCCATGGGGAGTTTACTGCTACAAGATGATGCCACTCGGCCTAAAGAATGTTGGGGCCACCTATATGAGAGCTATGACCTTCTACGATATGATACACAAGGAGATTGAAGTATATGTGGACGATGTTATTATCAAGTCCAAGAAAGCCACCGACCACATAGAAGATTTGAGCAAGTTCTTCAATAGGTTGCGGAAATACAATCTGAAACTAAACCCCGCGAAATGTGCATTCGGGGTTCCTACTGGTAAATTACTCGGGTTCATCGTCAGCTGTCGAGGGATATAATTGGATCCGTCAAAGGTCAAAGCCATCCAAGAGTTACCACCGCCAAGGAAAAAGAAATATGTGATGAGTTTCCTAGGTCGCCTTAACTACATCGTCCGATTCATAGCCCAATCCACTATCATATGTGAACCAATCTTCAAGATGCTGAAGAAAGATGCTGCAACCAAATGAACCGAGAACTGTCAAAAGGCCTTCGACAGAATTAAGGAGTATTTGTCAACCCCGCCAGTCTTGGTACCACCTGAGCCAGGTAGACCTTTACTACTCTACCTTGCAATATTAGATGGAGATTTCGGCTGCGTTCTAGGACAACACGACGAAACAGGGAGAAAAGAGCAGGCCATTTATTATTTAAGCAAGAAGTTCACTCCATATGAGGCTCGGTACTCTCTATTGGAACGCACCTGCTGTGCTCTAACTTGGGTAGCCCAGAAGTTGAGGCACTACTTCAGTTCATACACAACATATCTCATATTAAGGATGGATCCCTTGAAATACATCTTTCAGAAACCCATTCCCACTGGCAAGCTCGCCAAGTGGCAAATCCTGTTGAGCGAGTACGACATTGTCTATGTGACTCAGAAAGTGGTCAAGGGACAAGCATTGGCGGACCATCTCACTGAGAATCCCGTGGATGGAGAATATGAACCCCTAAAAAAGTATTTTCCCAATAAAGAGGTATCGTTCGTAGGAGAAGATATTGTAGAATTATATGACGGTGGGAGAATGTTCTTTGATGGAGCGGCGAATTTCAAAGGAGTCGGCATTGGAGTTGTCCTGATATTGGAAACTGGTCAACATTATCCGATATCCGGTCGAAGAAGCATCCTACAAAGCAGTGACTAACAAAGTCTTGGCAGACTTTGTCCGTGACCGTATTGTTTCCCGATTCAGAGTTCCAGAGTCAATCATCACCTACAACGGTTCCAATCTCAACAGTGACATGAAAGCTATGTGTGAGTCTTCATATCAAACACAAGAATTCCACAGCCTACGGACCTCAGATGAATAGAGTTGTGGAAGCCTCCAACAAGAACATCAAGAAGATATTGAGGAAGATGATAGAAAAGCACAAGCAGTGGCATGAGAAGTTATCATTTTCTTTACAGGGATATCGCACCACAGTCCGCACGTAGATCGGGGCAACTCCTTACTTGCTGGTTTATGGTACAGAAGTTGTCATCCCTGATGAAGTGGAGATTCCATCCTTGAGAATCATACAAGAAGCTGAGCTCACCGATGCAGAATGGGTGAAGAGTCGTCATGAGCAACTAGCCCTCATAGACGAAAAAAGAATGAATGCAGTATGTCATGGGCAACTTTATCAAAATAGAATGTCCAGAGCCTTCAACAAGAAAGTCAAGCCTAGACAGTTCACACCAGGGAAGCTGGTGTTGAAGAAGATCTTTCCACATCAAGAGGAAGCCAAAGGGAAATTCTCTCCCAACTGGAAAGGTCCGTATATGGTTCACTGAGTATTGACAGCATGAGCTCTTATACTTGCAGAAATGGACAGAGAAGTCTGGCCAAAGCCAATCAATTCAGATGCTGTCAAACGCTATTATGTGTAATCCTTTATGCTTTTATCCATGATGTAAATTGAACTACGCCTGACCTAATTCCCGTTTAAGAGGGGATACGTAGGCAGTCCAATGGGTTCGGTCACAATTCAATAAAAATTTCATTTTCTCGACAGTTGGAAAACTGGGGCAGAATTTTGAGGAGGACCCTCAAAATTCCGGAGCAAGTTCAGCCAATCGCTGCAGGTGCAATAGTCAGAAGCGTCAACCCGTCAAACTGGGGCAGAATTTTCAAGAGGACCCTCAAAATTCCGTAATAGGAGATGTTGCAATGTCTTGAACCGTGTCACGGTCGTCAGTTCATCTAAATGATTTTAAAATATATATCTATACTATATCTTTACAAATAATGCATACTTACTCTTGAAGCGGCCTTGTTTAACAAACGCTACCTCGATGATATGAACGTGATCATCAGATCAAGCAGAACGAATCAAGCAAAGCCAGCGGGGATACGAACCAACCTTCCCCATTTACAAAACTCACGATTTTTCTTTGAATGCAGACAAAAAGATTGCATAAAGCCCAAAATATACTGTCCGCCCAGGGGACAAGTATTGCTCAAAGATATGATTCTCAAAACCATCACACCTGCCGACATTCGCTATCAGCACAAACAAACAATGCTCTGTAATCACAATGCTCACAACAAACACAATACCGCTATCTACTATCAGCTAAGAAACGTTACTATCATTTATTTAATCTTTTCATAAGGCTAACTTTCTACCTCTATTTTCATAAGGCTACCTTTCTGCCTTCCGAGACTAAGCTTTGTCTCCATCTGCATGAGTTTAAGCTCTACCTCTATTTGCATAAGGCCACCTTTCTGCCTTCCAAGACTAAGCTCTATCTCCATCTGTATGAGGTTAATCTCTACCTCCATTTGCATAAGGCTACCTTTCTGCCTTCCGAGACGAAGCTTTGTCTCCATCTGCATGAGGTTAAGCTCTACCTCCATTTGCATAAGGCTACCTTTATGCCTTCCGAGACTAAGCTTTGTCTCCATCTGCATGAGGTTAAGCTCTACCTCCATTTGCATAAGGCTACCTTTATGCCTTCCGAGACTAAGCTTTGTCTCCATCTGCATCAGGTTAAGCTCTACCTCCATCTGCATAAGGCTACCTTTCTGCCTTCCATTTGCATAAGGCTACCTTTCTTCCTTCCTACCTGCATGAGGCTAAGCTCTGCCTCCATCTGCATAAGTCTACCTTTTTGCCTTCCGAGACTAAGCTATGTCTCCATCTGCATGAGGTTAAGTTCTACCTCCATATGCATAAGGCTACATTTCTGCCTTCTTACCTGCATGAGGCTAAGCTCTGCCTCCAATTTACTTTTTCATCGAGACTAAGCGCTGTCTCTCAAGAACTATTTACTTCGCTTCCTTTCGGGCTAAGCTCCGCCCTTCAATTCGCAAGACTAAGCTCTGTCTTGTCAGCAACATATTATTGCATTTAATGGGCTGAAATATTGGCAACATGTCCAAAGCAGTCATCGTTCAGAGGCACCATCTTCATGGCCCGAGAACACCATGTCATGGCCTGAGGATCTCTCTCAATCTTGCATATCATTATTCAAAGGCGTCATCGTTCGGAGGCACCATCTTCATGGCCCGAGATCATAATTTCATGGCCTGCGAATCCTTCGTCAAACAATTCATGGCCCAGGACATCATGGTCTGAGGACGTCATCCCTAACCGTCTGAAGACAACATTCATAGTCCGACGGGAACTAGCAACATGTTTAAATTTATGCACAATATATGCTTGTATTGTCTTATTTGCAGGTAATCTGGCAAGCAACGACTATCCTAGCAGGATCAGTCCCGCTCCAGTTCTCCTAACCACTCCCGCAAACCGTTCACTCATTCAGCCCTATAGGTTGCGTCTGTTCTTGTAAAAACTTCATCGGTCTACTTCACCGAATGATTCCTAAACTACATACGACCTAATTCCTGTAAAACCAGGGATATGTAGGTAGCTCACAAACCAGGGTGCGACCTAAATCCCTTCAAACCATTTCGCTCGATCAAAATTGACCATCATATCTTTACCCGACAACTTTTTTATCCTTCCCGGGTAAAAAGGGGCAGTTGTTGATACCCAATGTTTCCACAAAGTATTTTAAATTTGCATATATACCTTCAAAATCAGGTTTTCATAACAATTGGTATTTTTCAATAATTTTTCCATATTTTTATAAATTTATTTTTAATTTATCCAGTATTTTATTTCAATAAATTAATTATAAATTGCATTAGAAATCATTTCTAAAACATTTCTTGAATTAATATATTATTTTTGGTCCTATTAAGATCAAATTATTTCACAATTAGCCAAATTGGCACTCTTTGGCTATAATTGCAATAACTTTGCAATTATAGCCTAATTATATGTTTTATGCTATTTTTTACACAATAATTAGTCATTTTATATTTTAAATACTAATTAATAATTTTAATTTGATTTACTAAGTATCAATTTCATCTTTTACAATTATTAGCTATTTTATAAATTATTTATCTATTTTAATTAAGTATTTAACAACTAGCCATTTTTATTTTAATTCTAGCCTCAATTAAATCTGATTCCTAACAAAATTATATCAACCCAATACCCAAGCCCAGACCTAAATCCTACCCGGCCCAATCCCTCACTCAATTTGAACCGTTGATTAATTCTAATCAACGGGCCATATCACCCCTTACCAAATTAAGACCTAAAGACTACCCCCCATATCTTATTTCCCCCTCTCATTCACTCAGCCGTCTCTTTGAATTCTCTCATCTCTCTCTCTCTAGACGCTCCAACTGCTAAGCCCTTGTCCTCCCTTCTCCGACCATCTCTTTGTCAGAATCCATGGAGGTCTCACCTCCTACCAGCCTTATGGCTCCCCCCCCCTTGCACGTGTGTCATCGTTTGAGGCTACCAAGTGAACCAGAGGCGGTTCAAGTCACCTCTCCGATCTCATGCTATTTTTTCGGCCATCTATGGCAGTTCGAGTAAGATCTATCACTTTCCGGCCAAAGACCGGTAATATCTTTGAGTTTCCTTCTTCTTTTCTGGGTTCTTTTGGAAACCCTAACTCTGAACCCTCTGATTTCTTCAGATCTGTAATAGATCTGTATATTATGAGTGGATTCTATGTTCTTCTTTAAAGTATTCTCATGTTTCATGAACGATTTCCTCACTTTTAAAACTAGGGTTTAAAAATCTTTACAAAACGGTTTCCTTCTAATTTTCTCAGTATTATCTTATGATTTTATCATGTTTATACATCATCTGAGATTTTCCTTTTTGTTCGATTCATTTTTTACTAACCCTAATTTTTTTGGGTTCGATCTGTGAGTTCGAGTCTGTTACGCACTATTGTTTACTTGTTCTAGCATAGCTAATGTACTTTCGTGTATGTTTTATGTATTCTTGTGACTTCTTACTCTAATTGCCGATAGCGTTTCTGATTCTCTGTCGCTTATGCCTAAAATGTCTACTGTTCCTTAATTATTTCCTACGAATCCCTAATTTCATGATTAGGGTTTTCAGATTCTTGCTTAATATGTGTTATTCCAGTATTGTTTAATTAGTGCTCTATTAATTTTTACACTATATCCTTTACTGATTTTTGAATATTTTCCTTAATATTGTCATATTTTCCTTTGAGTAATACTAGTTGCCTGACTTTGAGAATTTCCTTACTTGTGTGATACTTTCCTTAATTTGTGCTAGTTCACTGTGATTTGAATCTCTTTCGGGATTTTCTTGATTGATTTCCAGAATTATACTATATTCTACCTGAGTTTATGTATAAACATGTTGTCAATTAATTCTTATATACTTTCCGTAATCAATATATTCTATACCTAGTCCTAATTGCATGCCCTATTCTTTACTACTCTTTGTATGATTAAAATCAGTCTTTCAATTAATTTTCTTTCCTTGTTTAACATTGTTGTATCTGTTTGAACTGTGACTCCTTAATTGTGGGGAGTACTTATATTAATTGATTCTAATTAGAATTTATTTCTATAATTATGCTAGACTTTTACTTATTACCATTTTTTTCCGCCTACTTTCAAAACTATATATAACCTTCACTCTTTCATTGTCAAACACGAACAAGCATTGTTCTAAAAAAACTCTCTCCTACACACACATATTCTCTCTTACTCTTCTTTCTGATTATCTGCTATTCTCAGTCGGCTGCAAGCTAAGACTGAGTATTATACTCTATTACTCTTCACTCTGTGCTTATTCTCCTTTAATTGGTACATTTTAACTTAGAGCCTCCAAAACAACATGTTTCTTTTGGTATTGCAATTCATCTTATTTCTACTATGTTTTTATCTATGGTTCTGTTGTGTACCCTGTAATTAGCATGTCTACTATATTACTTGGCTAGTATGATTCTCAAACTGTACCATTTCCCCCCTAAACACAGCATGTTACCCCCTTTAGCACCCCTCAATCTGATTCTGTTAGTTTCTGGCCTGAACATCTTTATAGAGAGACTTGTTTCTATGGTTGTTAAGTTCTGGGTAAACCTGTTAGGATTTATTTGACTGTAACTTGTATGCAAATCTGCATATGTATACCTATTCCTATGTGTGTCTTGTTTGTCCCCAACTATTTTCTTCCATGTTTGTGTTTGTCGAAATGATCCTGTTCTTGCTCTATGTTTGGGTTTGAGTTGTAACTCAACTCTTTCAAAACTATATCAAGCACACTCACTATACTCTTAGAAATCTAGGTTCTGCCCCTCTAATGTGTGACTACTTTGGGATCCCTATGAGATCCCTCTGAACTCTGACACATTAGAGCTGGCCCTTTCACACTGCACTTACTCAGTATGGTTATGAAAATCCGGGTGTGAGCACTGCCTGGGATCCCTTGAGATCCTTAGGGAACTCTGACACACCTGGATTACATGAAAGGTTGTGAACACCAATGGCATTGAGAAATTCTGGAGACTTTGGGCTTATCTGTAGGCTCCTTATAGTGTAACTTCTTCTTTTCTTTATTCAGTTATGTAATTTATCCAAATAGTCTGTAATAATTATTGTAAACAACTCTCGGGGATGGATAGTGAAAAAGGGAAGGGGAAACTATGGATGCTATAGATATAAAAGGGTAAAGATCATGCAATTAGGTTTTTATTTCCTTATTTGTGCAATAGAAATCATGTTTAGGACTCATATGTGCAAGATCATGCATTAGAGATCATGTTTCCCAGGTCTTATCTACTATTCTCAGCATGTTCATTTACTGTCATCTCATCTAGAAAGTCTCATGCTAAAAATGTGTTAATAACCGGTATTTTACAATCTTGTTCTACGCTACTGTACACACTTAGAATTCACGTTTTAAACTAGACAATATCAACCAACATGTCACCTTTGCATATTCTGAAAGCATGTATAAACGCTGTAACATTTAAGCATCTGGAAAATCCTGCTTAGGTTTTGCATTTACATCATTCTACATCCCTGTGCATTAGATACCATGTTTTAGGGTTGCATTCTTACTCGCTTAAATACACCTAGTCTAGTTATTGATGTATAAAAAGGAATAAACAACTTCACTCGGTTTTTTGCAATCAACTGGTAAAAGCCTTGTGTTGTGAACATCTAGAACAACATGCTTAGGTAATCTAATTTCAAACAGTTTTCCCCTAGGTAATTTTGGCAGGTCAGAAAGCTCAGGTCGAAGGATATTGCTTCAGTCAAGGTACAGTGGAGGGGTCATTCGGTCGAGGAGGCGACTTGGGAGACCGAGTAGGACATGCAGAGTTAGTACCCTCATCCATTCACAGCTTCTATACTCGTTCGAGGACGAACGCGTTTCTTAAGAGGGGGAGAATGTAACGACCAGGTCAGTCATTTTGAGAGTTAGCGCCTGGATCCCCTGATAACTGTTTCTCCAATGTCTTATTATGTTAATGGAATGTGTCGGAGCGTCGAGTGATGTTAATTGGAGTTTTTTTGGACATATAGTCCTTTAAGATGAGTTTCAACATTAGAAATTAGGTTGTAGCGGGAGCTGTGTAAAGACAGATCCGGAATGGAATTCTGTCAACTCTGTTAGCTCCGTTGGGTGATTTCGGGGTTGGGAGCGTGTTCAGAATGTATTTTCGAGGTCGGATGTAGATTTAGGCTTGAATTGGCGAACGTTAGAATTTCGGCGATTTCGGTCGATAGGTGAGATTTTGATATCGGACACAGAATGGAATTCCGAAAGCGACAACAGGTCCGAAATGTCATTTTTGACTTGTGTGCAAAATTTGAGGTCATTCAGACGAGTTTAGACGTGGTTCCGCGTCGAATGTGAATTCTTAGAAATTCCTAAGTCCTTAGGCTTGAATCTATGCATATTCGAGTATTTTGATGTTATGGGATGTGTTTTTAAGGCCGACCAAGTTTGGATAGAGTATTGGGATTAGTTGGTTGTTTTGGTTGAGGTCCCGGGGGCCTCAAGGTTGTTTCGGATGCTTAACGGAAGAATTTGGAACTTGGAAAGTTGCTGAACCAGGCTCCTTCTGGTGTTATCGCACCTACGCGGGTTTCCCGCAGGTGCGATCACGCAGGTGCGATGGTGGGGGAGGTTGACCAGTGGTCGCAGGTGCGACCTGGGTCCCACATGTGCGAAACCGCAGACGCGACCAAACGACCACAGGTGCGGCCCCAGATGATCTTAAGTGACTTCCGCACCTGCGATGGAATTTCCGTAGGTGCGGTGAAAGGGACCTCAGGTGCGAGATCCCTGTGTGTTTATTCCAAAAATCCGAGGGTTTATGCTATTTTCACCATTTTTGGCTTGCGGGAGCTCGGGAGAGGCGATTTCTGAGGGGATTTTGCTTGGGTATTCAAGGTAAGTGATTTCTAACCATCATAGGTTATCTTCAATGATTCTAATCTTAAATCCCACCCTTAAATTCGAGATTATTGAGTAGAAATTTGGGAAAATTGGAAGAAACTTCTTAGACCAAACTTTGGGTTTTTGATTGGGTTTTTGAACTCCGATTTGAGATATTTTCATATTGTTAGACTCGTGAGTGAATAAGGGTTCGGAAAATGTAAATTTTATCCGATTCCGAGACGCGGGCCCGAGGAGCATTTTGGTCAAGTTTTCTAATTTCGCGTATTAGTTCCGAATTAATTAGTTAGTTTGAATTCTTGAAATGATATTTACATTATGTAATTGAATTGAATAGATTTGGGACACCCGAAGTTGGATACTTGTGGCAAGAGCATGATTATCGGTTGATTTGCACAGTCGAGGTAAGTGGCTTGCCTAACTCTATGTTGGGGAATTTTCCTTGGGCATTTTTAATTGGTTTTTACTATAATGCCTCGTTTACGTGAGGTGACGAGCACGTGCATGGGATATTTTTACTATATTTCTGTGATTCCTTCTACGATATGCCTCATTTTCTATTCTACTATTACCGTTACTGGTTGAGCTGAGTAACAACTTAAGATTTTCTCATGACAATCGATTTTACCTGATTTTTCCACTCGTTACTACTATTTGAAAACTGGTTACGTACTTTTCTCCCATAATTTCCAACCGTTTTTCTCAAAAACCTTTGAATTACGCTGTAATGGATATGTACATTGCATTGTATAGTTACATAGGGACTGCGGGCTTAGACCTGAGACTTTCCCTTGCATTGCATTGTATAGTTACATAGGGACTGCGGGCTTAGACCTGTGACTTTCCCTTGCATTTCATTGTATAGTTACATAGGGACTGCGGGCTTAGACCTGAGACTTTCCCTTGCGTTGCATTGTATAGTTACATAGGGACTGCGGGCTTAGACCTGAGACTTTCCCTTGCATTGAATCGCAAACATCGGGACTGCGGTCTTAGACCTGAGACTTTCCCTTGCATTGCATCTCATACATTGGGAATGTGGGCCGAGACCTAAGACTTTCCCTTGCATTACATTGCGCGATTATTTATTGAGTTGATGTTGTGCTGGGTTGAAGGTTATTGCATCATTTATATTCAGTCTTTACCTTAATTTCCGTTAACCATTACTGCTTTACTTAACTGTTAATTATATCTGTTATTTTTGCAACATCAGTAGAGCCTCAACCTGACCTCGTCACTACTAGACTGGGGTTAGGCTCGACACTTACTGGGTCGAATGTGGAGTACTCACGCCCTTCTGCGCATGTTTTTCCCATGTGCAGATCCAGGTACCAGTATGCCATACCGTAGCTAGTTCACCAGCAGGCGATTGGAGACTTTGAGGTTTATTCTGCAGCGTCCGCAGAGCTTTCGAGTCCCCCTCCTATCCTAGTATAGTTAGGACTTGTAGATGATAATACACTATCATTTTTCCAGTTGTATATTGAGCCGTAGAGTATAGCTTGCGATGTTTGGTGATATTCCGGGTATTGGGTAAATTAAGCTGTAAATGCCGAGCGGCATCGATTGTTAGTATGGTCTTATTTCAATTTCTCCTATTTCTACTTGTTATCTTTAATTGTCTTTGATGATTAGGCTTACCTAGTCGTCTAGATTAGGTGCCGTCACGAGACCCAGTCGGAGGGAGAATTGGGTTGTAACATTGGCAACAATCAATTGAAACCAAACAATCACGTAAACCCTCAAAAATCATAAAACAGTTAAACTGTATTCCTCATCACTTCCTCAATATTATTAATAATGAAACCACGAAGACAACAACGCTAGATAGTCATAGAACAATTAATACAAGAATCAATTAAGTTGGGACGGAAAAAGGATCATGCTTAAAAGGCAAATTGGGTGGTGCATAGATACTCGTCAGCTCACCTATACACCACACCCATGCATTTCACATAGCAAACAAGTGAGGACTCCAATTCCCTCAAGTCAAAGTTAGACCAACCACTTACCTCGATCTCACAAGCAATTCATTGTTCTTACACTGTCTTTCCTTTAGAATTTGCTTCTAATCCGCTCGAATCTAATCACAATTGGTTCAATGTTATCAATCATAGCCTAAAGGGATCAACTTTATTGAAAAATAATGGTTCTCCTATGTTTTCTTATCAAACTATAAAAATCGACTCTATGCCCGCTTGGTCTAAACTCGAGGTTCATACCAAAACCCGTTTACCCATTCTCCCCCAAGCCCGGATATGCAATTGTTTTTGGAATCCGACCTCAATTCGAGGTCCAATTCCCCAAATTTTGAAATTCCTAAGTTCTACCCAAAAATCCCAATTTTAACTATGAAAATTCTAGATTTTTGGTTGAAATCTTGTTAAAAGTTGTTAAGGAATGAAAAGAATTAGTTAAAGATCACTTACCAATAATTTAGAGAAGTTTGGGTCTTTGAAAAATCGCCTATGGAGATTTAGGGTTTGAGAGAATTGAAGAATGGGTAAAATTCCCGTCAAAAAGCTCATTTAATAGGTTGCGGATGTCGCATATGCGACCCGGAGTTCGCATTTGCGACATCCGGCACCAGCAGTATGTTTCCATCACTAAAATGGCACAACTTCTTCATACGATGTCCAAATTTGATGATTCTTTTTCCTATGACTCCTAAATTGAGATACGGATCTAATGGTTCATTAAAAGTACATTTAGAGTTCATTTTCTTGGTGTGGTGTCATATTATGCTTGAAGAAACGACGATGAACCATCAAAAACAAGCGTAACATAGCCTAAATCTATCTGAAACTCACCTAAGCCCTTGGGGCTTCAAACCAAATATGCACGCAAGTCTAAAAACATCATACGGACTTGCTCGTCCGATCAAATCATCAACATAGAATCAAAATTACGAATTTAACCTCAAAACTCATGATTTTCTCAAGAACACTTAATTTTTCTAACTTTTCAACCGGATGTCTGAATTACATCAAATCAACTTCGATTCTCATGAAACTTCACAGATAGGACTTAAATAATATAACAAATTTTTCCGGACTACGAAACAAAAATACGGGCTTGATATCATAAATTTAACATATTATTTCACTTCTTTATTTCTTGAATTAACCAGCACAACAATTTTCTTCAAAAATTATTTTCTAAGCTAGGGATGTGATGACCCAAAAGGTCATCCTAAGTAATTCTAGCTAAATCTGTGTTTCGAGGCCCCGAAAGCCTCCGTTAATCTCACCTCGATATGTGTGCGCAGCCCGGGCGTGTAGTCGGGAAGTCTTTATGTTGAAATTTGATGAAAAATGAAATTTATAATAATTAAATGAATAAAGATGACTATGGTCAACTTTTTTGGTAACACAGACCCGGACCCGTGGTGTGATGGTCCCGGAGGGTCTATAGGAAAATATGGGACTTGGGCATATGCCCGAAATCGAATTCCGAGGTCCCAAGCCCGAGAAATGAATTTTTAAAGAAAATTGTTTTATGAAAATAATAAAGGAATTTAAAAATGAATAATTATGTGAAAACCATGTTACCGGGCCCGTATTATGGTTCCGAAGCCCGGAACAAGTTTATTATATATTATTTGTCTTATCTGTGA
The DNA here is from genome assembly GCA_005239495.1 of Nicotiana undulata. Classification (NCBI taxonomy): domain Eukaryota; kingdom Viridiplantae; phylum Streptophyta; class Magnoliopsida; order Solanales; family Solanaceae; genus Nicotiana; species Nicotiana undulata. The sequence continues at coordinate 30,836 of ML278354.1, forward strand.
AATTTGGTGTAAAACGGACTTGAAATGACGTGTTTCGGATAAAAAATGGGAAATTTAGAAGTTTATGAAGTTTGAGAAAATTCTATAGATTTTGGAGTTTAATTCATTGTTTTTGATGTTGTTTTGGTGGTTTAATAACTTGAATAAGTCCGTATGATGATATGGGAGTTGTGTGTGTTTTTGGTTTTGGGTCCCGAGGGCTCGGGTGAGTTTCGGGTAGCTATCGGAGTGTGCAAAGTGGAAAAAATATGGTATTTTTGATGATTTGCTGGTGTCTGGTGTAATACCCTTCGCGAACGCGAAGGGTAAATATTGTGGCCTGGGATTTTACTGTACGCGAACGCATAGAGGGAGACGCGAACGCGGAGCGCTGGACAGTGCTTTTACGCGAACGCGTCCCCAGGGGTGCGAACGCGTAGTGTTAGGCTGGGGTCCGGGGGGCTGGGTAATTTGTTCTTCGCGAACGCGGCCTGATGCTCGCGAACGCGTAGGCCAGTGGAGTCAAATCTACGCGAACGCGGCCAAGGACTCGCTAAGGCGTAGGTCAGGTTAGTCAACCCTTCGCGAACGCGGCCAGGGGCCCGCGAACGCGAAGGGTAGTTTTGCCCAGTTATTTAAATACGCCAAAAACAGAATACCATACGGGATTTTCATATATTTCACTTCCTTCTTCCTCTCCAAGCCCCATTGAAGACCTCCAAGCCATTTTCTCTTCCATAACCATTTGGGTAAGTGTTTCTAACACCAATTTCTTCCATTTTCCTTCCCTATTCACTAGAACCTAGGCCTAAACTCATGAAAACAAGGTAGAAATTAGGGAATTTAGGTAGGGTTAGGTTTTGGGGAATTTTCGGTGCTTCAACCTCAATTTGGGGTCGAATCTTAAAACAAATTATATATTCTAACTCGTGAGGGTATGGGGGATCGAGTTTTGGTCCGAGCCTCGTGTTTGGACCAAGCGGGCCCGGGGTCGAATTTTAGTATTTTTGGAAGAATAGTAGAAAATGTATAATTAGG